>JANRGW010031887.1:0-32043 GCA_024733675.1 Psilopsiagon aymara | reverse complement strand
GCCAGACCAAACATCACTAAGCCATAACTAAAAACATTGGTGTTATCAGCGCTGTTCTCAGGCCACAAGTCAAAAACGCAGTGCTGCACCACCTACTAAGAAGGAGAAAAATGACTGCTGCTGCTGAACCCATGACATCTGTCCACTAATGAAAGCAAATTTATTTGTGTGTGGTTTTCCAGCATAATGGCCAAATGCAGCTTGTCTTCTTTAAATCTGACTGCTCTGAAACCAGTCTAGAGTTATAATAAATAAATGACACAGTTAAAGGTAAGTGGGACTGATGTAGCCATTGTCTAGTCTGAGGTCAGTGGAGCATGGCTATCCTTCTTCAGGTCAGATGTCAAAACAGCAAAAAAGGTGAAGGTAAAATGCAATAATCTGTTCTAATGGTAGTAACATCAGGGACAGGGACATGACAAGATTTCTGAAGTAATATTTCTCTTAAACATAATACCCTGTTCTTCAATGCTAATACTAAGCTCCTTTTCCACAGAGTCCTTTATAGTTGCCTGAATAGGATATGTTCAGTTTTCAGCAGGGGCATTCACTCTCAGGATGATCTAGATAACAGTTTATCAATTAATGACATTCACAAATAGGTATAATTCTCCAATCAATTATTTAATTTCTGGCCAAGCAAACTGTCTTTAGCTAATATTGTGCATGTTTCGCTATAGTTCCCTGTAGCTGTGTTTCAAAGACTAATCGCATATACTTTGTAAGGCTTTTTCTTTTCCCATCCCACACATACTACGAGTTTAAATAATATGGCATTTATCTTCACAGAATACATCTGCTAAGATGTGTGTGAGCACACAACATAAACAGTGCACTTAATATACAGACAATGCTGTCAAATACTGGTTGATGCCTTTGCTGTGCATACTGGAGAAGACTATTACAGAGATTCAGCTAATGCATGAAAACATTTATTTGGACCTATTCTTTTATATTTACTTTTTCACCCCTACACATTTCCTTAAGATTTATGATGAAAACCTTAGAAAATAGTTGAAGTTCCTATGCCTCTGTTCTATTTCAACAGGGTTTCTTTAGAACAGCATGAAATAATAAAGCAAAATGCACTGAAACTAATTGTACTACCTCCGCCATATGTAAAAGCTGAAACATTTACAAATACTGTTCTAATTACATGGCCAAAAGACTTTTTGTCTTCTGTATTGCTGTCTGAATCAGAGTAATAACCAGTCTGCTTCAATACTTTCTTATGTTTCTAGGCTCTCATAACAAGAAATTTTTTTTTTAGAATGAAACAAAATTTAAGCCTTATAGGAAAATAAAATGCAAATTCCATAGCTTTCGTTTGTAAAGACTTTCTTTACTTGGAACACAGGTGCAAAATACCCACATATCAGTCCTTAGAGTTAGATAAGAACCTCAATTATGCTTATTATTTTTTGTCTGGTTTTGTTTGCTACTTGCTGAGGAATGCATTGTTTTTCCCTTTTTCTCCTTGGCTTATTTTTAAGAAGCATATTTATGTCACCTTTCCAAAGGAAAAACTTGTGTCAGACGCTCTTCCAGGACTGTTTTGCCAGCTTCTCTTTTTCTGCTGTAAAGTTAAATACAAATACATGTAAATCCTTTTCAAGCGTTATTTGGCCGTCTCAGTGAACTGCAAAAAACAGTTTTGTCTTCCTCTTCCAGTAGAAGTCTAGAGAGTGTGTTAGTCTGCCTTTTACTAAAGTGAGTGTAAGAAAATATTCAACTGGTGTAACTCTTCACTGGGCATTGTTTGTGAGTAGAGGTGTAGCATTTCAAAATACTTGCTTTTGTTGCTGATCGGTTGTACTGTTTAGCACTTTCCTACAAGCAAATAGTTTCCAGAAATTAATCTTTCCTAATCAGAATGATTTAGAATGGTGCAAAGCATGTATGTACTGTGGTGTAGTCAAGATATCTCAGCTGAACCTCTCCTTTAGGTTTCCAGGAAAACTGTAACAAGGGAATATTAGAAGATCTAGAGAGTGTTTTTTCTGCATCACATAGAACAATGAGTCAGGAAAAAGGTTACTTCAGAAAAAAAAGAAAAAAAACCTTAACGCCTCAACTTTTTTAGGCAGCATACTCTTGCCAATTAGGCATTCCAATTCTTTTCCAGTAGATTTTCAGTAGATTTTTTGAAACTATTGAAATTAGGTTTTCCAAAGTATTAGACAACTAGAATAGAACTTTTTTCCACTATGTACGTACCGGATTAATTTCTTCAAAATTTTCATAATTCACCTGTTCTAATCCTTTTAATGATTTTTGTCAACTCTTTTGAATTCTCTATTTATTGTTATTAAGTTTGATGATGAACTATGTAAATCTATAAGTTTCTACATTTTTCTTTCTCTTATTCGATAAATCCAGGCAGTTCTGAGCAAATGTATCTACGAAGCCTAACCTGCAGAATGGTGACACTAGCTAATATCACAGAACTCACAAGTTTTGTGCTAAGAACCCTGACAGATTCCTTGTTTTGCCATCAGAAATAATGCTCGCACAAAGCATTCCCGGAAAATGCTAAGAAAGGAAAGGACAGCAGAGGGAACAATTTTCTTTCAAAAATTAAGTGTTAATTACTTTTAATGAAACTCCTAATGTTTCAAATAGAAAGTTCAGACCTTTTACAAGTTATAAGTAATCATGTACTTGTAAGTATAATGAAGAAAAATACAGAGAAAGGTGTAAGTTTATTATTAATTGCATCTTTATTTCAACTTTTCAACTTGACCATCCACAGAAAATTTGAAGGAGGTGCCAGGTGCTTTTTATAGATGTTTTGTTCAAAGCAAATAAAAGTTTTCAAGGAGCATAGCAAAATATTGGTAATAAAAAGTCTATGTGTATATGTAGGATTTTTGTATATAAAAGGACATATATTAGAAATATGGATACAGAGAGCATGGAGAGAGAAGAGCAACACGGGAGGAATTTCAGTTGACACAGGAAGATTTAAACATAAAACTCTGAATGTCATTTCTGTTGACTGTATTTATGCTTAAAAAAAAAACAAAACATAAATTCATTTCTGTCTTTTAAGTAAGATGGGTTGAAAAGGGCAACTAACAAAATGGCTGGCATCCTAAAATTAAATGAAGTAGCTATGGCTTTCCCAGCTTCCTTCAGTCGAAGCCACCGGCATGGAAGACTGAGATGACAAGAGCAAATGAAAATCAAATCTTAAAAACATAAGTTTTAATATTTATAAAGTTTATGTTAATATAGTCACTTAACATTTGCGATTATTATTGTCATGTAGGTTTCCACACTGCATATAAGATTCTGTGTTGCTCTGCCCTCAAATATTGTAATTACTCTATTGCATTATTTTCCAGCTTTTTCCTTGGTGGCAATTGAGTAGATAGGAGAACTGTTATTTCTTTGCATGCTATTGGCTGTGGGTCTCAGAGAAGAAGTCAAATTCAGGGAGGTAAATGCAAGGTAACATTATTATTTAGAGATGAAAGGATGTGGCGGTGTAAAAACTGAGGATATTTATCAATGGGATGAGGAATTTCCAAGGATGGATCTTGCTTAGCTTCACATAGCAGAGCTAAGCTACTTCAGAGAGAAAGGAATCATTCTTTAAAGGGTCCTGCCTCTCCCCAGGAGATGAAAAGGTAGTCTTAAGCACCAGGAAAACTTGGTGCTTAAGCAAAGGTCAGCAAGACATATGTAATTCTAAAGTGGTGAATTTAAGCCACTGATTCTATGCTCTTTACTTGGTTGCATCATATTCTAAGTTACCAGACTAACAGTGTTTGCACACCACATTACAATGTTCTGATCATGATGGTTTCTATGGAAACTTACCTCAAGTTTTATCAATATAAAATCAAATAATTGAGTTGTGATTAAGCACAGTAGGAGAAAGAACAACTCACACCACATCCTTGTACTTCAAAGCAAATTACAAGGTCATAAGCCTAGGCATGCAAGAACTGGGCCTTCCGGGTACTCCCACTGCTCCCATCAAGGCACAACCAAACAGGAGTAAAGCCTACAGAGGCAATGGCTATGAGTCTCCATTGGTACATGCTGTCAGTAAAGTACTGCATTAAATTCTTTTGCCTACTGTGCTTCACTGCAGGATAAAAAATGGAACTTCAGGAGAAATGCAATGGCACTGAGGGCCAGGATATAGCTGCAAAGTTGCTCATTGTTCCATCTCACAGCTACAGCCTTTCCTCTAAATGTAATGTATAGTAGCTCTGGTTATCAAATAACTAGGTGCATATGTTCAATGTGGAAAAAAAAGAAATGTTAAACGTGTATAATACTTTCTATCTGTGGGAAGGCACAAGTTTTCAGGCCAGCACTAGAAGAAATCAGTGCAATAACCAATGATTTAGAATATACCAGAAGAGAGTCAAATCTCAAATGAATAAAAAGGTTTTGTAGGCCCAAAAAAAAAACCTTGGAAAGGTTTTAAGAACAATGGGTAAACAAGAGATTGTGAAGTATTTGATAGTTAACAATTACAAAGCAGTGTATACTGCAAGGGTTACCATGAACTGTGTGTGCAAACTGCAGGGTGCAGGCTGCAATGTGTGCATACTGTTCAGGTACAGCTATTCTGGAAAAAGATCTGGGTACCAATTAGTCAGCACAGCTTAAGAACAGAGTTCAGTCCTGGTCATTTAAATTGAGGAAGGAAACAGCATATAAGTAGTCTCAGTAACAGTCAATATGACTCAAAAGTAGTGAAAAAGCACAAGAGAAGCTTTTCTGAAATATGTCTATTTCAGTGAAGAATAAAATGCATTACAGTGTCAAACAAAACTGAAGAAAAAGCAGAAAATGGTAAATCCCTTTGCCATTTCTTTTAGGAGAGGAGAAAGGGCAATCAATCTGGATCCACTATGTGTCGTTCATTTAAAGAAATCCTTGCCACAAGATATCACTGGGAGGAAGTTTTAAGTTGAAAGTGCAATGGAATTTGATGCTTACATATGTTGGTATTTCTGTAGTTAAACTCTAGGGAGGATTTTAAAGCAGAAAAGTTTGTAAACTGACTTTTTAGGACCAAATGACCAAAGGTGCTTCTATCATGTGCCAGTTTTTCCCAGTGTTTTTCTTATGGATTATTTCACACTCTCAAAAATCAAACACAGCATTGTCAGATTATGGTTAGTAGTACAGTTAATTAATAACAATCTCCAACCATTTCTCTGACTTCTTCACTCCATTATAGCTCTGATGATCTCAGATCACAACAATGATACTGTAATTACATATTAAATTAATCTGTAACAAATGAGCAAAGAAGAAAATTCCATGAGTTGTAATTGTTGACCAAGTTTTAGCATGGAAAAAAAAACTTGTTAATTTATTTAAATATGTGGCAAATAGTGATGTAAATGACATACCAGAATCATTAAGCATAGCTATAGCGGGGGGGAGGATAATAAGTTTGTGAAGTGGTTTTGGTTATTTTCTTTTTTTTTTTTTTGTTGACAAAGATCAGAACACTGGTCTAACTTTGCTCCTCAACATAGATTCAGCTTGATGTTGAACTGCAATTCAATTTCTGGGAAACAGAGATAATAACACGTAGCTATTTCATAAGGATACTGTGATAATTAATTAGTTAATAAAAAGCTCACTGCAAAAAGCAGCATTTTTAAAGTTTTAAATGAGACAAAATACTGCTGCAAACTCATCAATAACACAGTATCAATCCATAACACAAATTTCCAGAGAAATCAATGGGAATTCTGTGTTAGAATCCAGGGAAAGTATAAAGGAAATGGGGCAAGTTTTTGTGGCTTGGTGTCAGATGGTTCTGTGTTCTTTTTCCCTCAGTGAAATAATTTGATCTGGACAACAAGTGCTGTAACAGACTATACAGTTATTTGTATGAACATGCTAACTGGTCAGTTGTCAGTCTTGTACTCAGAATGTGATCTTTCATTCAAGGGAACACTAATTTGAATCTTCAACTTCTATGCAATAGTTTATTTTCATGAAGCTCGTGGAAGCTTAATAGCTTTGAGTCCTCAGCTGCACTTTCAAATTTTGTTGAAATTGGATACCAGGTTCAAAAGTTGGCGAGATTTACTGACTGACGCACAGATAAATGAACACGGACAGCATGATTGCATGAAACTTTTCTTCTGAGGAAACCAGAATAAAAATAAACTCACATTATTATAACACTCTGTATACTTTCTGAGTTGCTAAGAAAGCTTCCATAATTACAGTATTATACTCCTAAGGCTGTTTGAATGTATGTGATGTTTATAAATGTTAATCTTGTCTGACTACTTGTAAAATTGCTGCATGTCACTCATTCCTAAGGGCTGTTTAACAATTATTAATGTTGAATATGTGCTACCAACCACCTATAGCTGGAAAAAAACAAAAGGCAAGACAAAACAAAAATCTCAATATTCATTTAGGGTTGTTTTCACAGAGGTCTGTTAAAACTTATTAACTGAGCTGGGAACATGATGAGCCCATATGAGCTGTACAGTTAGAGTTCAATCCGAAACAGGAAAGCTCTCAAAAGACAACCATATAATTGTGGAATCATTTAGGTTAGAAAAGATCTTTAGGCTGATCAAATCCAGCCATAAATCCAACATTGAGATGTCCATCACTAAACTATGCCCCTAAGCACTACATCTACACATCTTCTATATACCTCCAGGGGTGGTGACTCCACCACTTCCCTGAGAAGCCTGTTCCAGAGCTTTTCAGTCCTTTCACTGAATAAATTTTAACATCCAATCTAAACCTCCCCTGGCAGAGCTTGAGGCCATTTCTTCTTGTCCTTGTTACTTGGGCAAAGATACCAAAACCCACCTCACTACAATCTCCTTTCAGGTAGTTGAAGAGACCCATAAGGTCTCCTTTGAGCCTCCTTTTCTCCAGGCTAAACACCCCCAATTTCTTCCTCATAGGACTTGTGCTCTAAAGCCTTTACCAGCTTTGTTATTTTTCAATTACAAGTCACTTGTAAGTATCTTAAAATACTTCTCACCTTTTGAGAATTGAGCAAATGCTTCATTCTGAAGTACACTAGGAAAAGCAGTGGCCTTTTGGTGACTTAATAGAATACAAAAATCCATTAAAGTAAACTATGCTCCTAAAATGAATATTTATTCATATTCTGAAGTGGCTTACTTCAATAACTTCAAACTTTAAAATTAATCTTTGCTGCATTCCAATTGTTATTTCCAGTAAAAAGCTTGGCACTTATCTAGAAGCAGAAGAACATTTGCTTGTAAAAATAATCTATTCTAGTGAAATTGTCAAGTTTATAATGTATGCAGCATTCAACAAAAACAAGTTACCTTTCTGGAAATTTCCAGATGCTTAGTCTTATTGAATTACTTACTACATGAAATGAAAGACCTGTGACAACTCACCCAAGTATAGATTTTCCTAGTATTTGTTTTAGTCAGGGAAAAGAAGCCATCGCTGGAAATTTGAAGCTAAGCTGAGGTGATGCAGACTCCATTTCTGGCAATTAACATGACAATTTGCGTGCAATATGGGCCAACATCACTGCAGCTTAACCTTGAACGACATGGTTTTGATTAAATAATGATATTTGAATTTTTAGCTGATATTTTTTCAGTATCATGGCTATAAGCTACAAAAAGGTCAGATCTTGTTCTTTTGATGCTTATAGAAAGACTTCTATTGTCATAGATAGAAGTCATATAAGCTTGAGTTTTATGACCTGTTTTGCCAGTAGTTAGGGGGAGAAAAAAGACTATTTTAGTTAATCAAGTTCTCCATTAAGTTAAAATAACTTTGGTAATTCTTATTTATTTTCTTTGTTATTTTTTTTTTTTTCATCTTTTTATTAGTTCAAAAGAAAATTGTCTCCTAATGAACAGACTGGCATAGTGGCATTGCAACTATACTCTAGAGTAATGTAGGATTCAAATGTTCTGCCCTTATCACCTTGTGGTACTTTAGTCTGTCTCATAACAAGCAGCAAGACAGAATACTGAGCAAAGTTTTTTTACATCAGTGAAGAAGGCTTATTGTACAGTAATATTCCTCTCCAAACAAAATCTAAAAATGATGCAATGCAGCTCAGCTCACCTTATGTCTGAAGGCAGTCCTTAATATCCATCATTACATTGGTTTACTGACAATAGAGCCATAATGTATTCTTGCATTTAATTCAGTTCAGGTAGAGTTTTTGAATGAGTTTGCTATTAAATGTAAATAAAAAACTAAATGCCAAATTGAGGTACAGCCATTTTTCATGATAGGGCCAGAGAGAGCACAGTGTCTTTTTTTTAAATATATATATATTTGATCTCTTGATGTATGCACCCATTTGCTCCAATGTCAACTCAGTGTTTTGTTTCTCTTTTAAAGACCTTGGACATGAGATTTTCTGTTAGATGAACGGCTATTCAGAGCTCAGTGTTTTCATATCTTAAACCATTCCATGCTGAAAATATATACACTTTCCAGCACATGCCAGAAAGAAGACAATAAAGCTGCCACAGCAGAATACACTTCAAGGTAAGTAACTGTTTTCTAGTTCTTTAAGACAACTTGTAAAAAGAAAATGGGCAAGGTTTTATAGCCATAGTTTAAAGACTTGATGTATTTATCTTGAAAACTGAAGGAATTTTTATATCATCAGTAAGTTCTGACCTATTGATCTGCCTTCCATCTGGTGACACCATTTATACTCATGCAGAGCACAATCAATAGTATAGAAAAAACATATTTTTCCTTTATTACAGTGATATTTTAAGGGACAGTATAGTCAAGAGAGAAGGCTTCATTAAAAAAAAAAAAATATAGTTTGGGGTTTAATAGCTTGGCCATATTGATTTTTTACCAGGGTTATTTGCCATATTTTACCATCAGAGGAGTTGTCATCTCTGCAAAAGCCATTTTTTTTCCTCCAATTAACTATTTTTGGTTGGATAAACAAATAAGCATACTGATGGTTTAGTATGCTTTCCTGAACTGCAGGCCAAACCTTCCTACCACAGGATACTGCAGCTTTCTGCCCCATACCCTTTAGCTCTTTGCCATCATTTAACCTAAATATTTTTCAAAAATATGAAAAAGAATCACAGCTATTTCCCAAGTTTATGCAGTGCAGAAACTATGACACAAAACAAAGAGGTTTCCAGAGGTTTTGTTGGGAGGAAGGAAAATAAGAGGACACTCTTGTCCGATGCTCGAACAGAAAGTGTTTAGAGAAACATAGGATTTGATGCTGCTCTCAGGCAACAACTGTAGCTCAGTACTGCAGAGGAACACGTAGAAAAGCCCAAAGCCCAAAGACCAGTCTGACCTGGAACCAAAGTCCTTCCTCACTCCAAATCCAGCAACTGGCACTCCACAGAGCGTTTCATGGGATAAAACCCTGAAAGCACTGCTCAGGTAAACGAGATCTTGACTATATCTTCACAGGTCTAACTGACAACACCAATGCAGTATACACTGGAAAATAAAAAAGGATAAACAAACTTCCTTATCTTGCTGCTGTCAAATTCACACCCTTATAACATATTAGGGGGAAGGACACCAGAGTGTGATAGAATTCCAGGTAGGAAACACTAACTGGCCTTCAATATAGGGAAACTCAAAGAAATTCACTTGGGCTACATGATTAGCAGCTTATCAAATCTATTTAGAATGCAATAAACAATTAAAACAGTAGTCTCTGGGAAAATGAGGGGAACTGTATGCATAGAAGTCTGACACTATGAAAAAAACTGAGTCCAAGGTGGAACCACTATGTTCAGTGGTTAGGCTGACAGCCAACTTGGGCATGTTGAGAAGTTAGACTGGCATCATGCTCCCCCAGATCCGTCGTGCTGGTCAGAGCTGTACTGGAGGGCCTAGATTACCATGAATAAGAAGTCCACGAGTGTTGTGGAATAGAAATCTTAGAATTTATTACTTACCTTTTACAGGTAAGTAATAAATTTATTTTATTACTTTTATTTTATTAAATAACTTGTCATGTCTGTCTGACTCAGATTCTGTCCAGAGCAGGATGAGAACAAGAACAGCACAACTATTTTTGAGCCGTAGGATTTCCTGAATGCCAACACTGATGCTGCTTTCACTGAAGTTCCCTGCGTTCACTGATGGCCAATATCTGATGCTTTAGAGGAAAAGGAGAGGAAAATAAAACATAATTCAAAAGAAGAAAAAAATCTTTCTTGCCTTTGCAGTAGATTTCTATATTTGTAGCCATTTCCATCAACATCTTTTGTGTTGTTCCCCTACAAGAGTAGCTGGCTCAGTGAAAAAATATTGAGAGATAGTAATAAGCACAGTGTGCATGAAATGCCTATGGAGATTACATGAATTGCTGCAACTCTACTTTATTCTTCTAATTATAGCCTGGAGTATACACATGTGTTTGCTACCACTGATGAAGGGGTTTGCAGCTCTCTGCTGAGGCACTGTGGCTTCACATCTCCAGAGAGGCTGTGTCTGTCAGCTCAGTGCCCCATCTTAGCCACGATTTTCTTCACTTTAAGAATAAAGCCAGAAAAACTGCCAGGGAGTTCATCTTGCACAGAGTAGCTTGACTTCCTCTGGGCCCTGAAGCAATCACCATCAAGTGGTGAAATTTAAAAAGAAGAAAGAAAGAAAAAAAAAAGATAACTCTGGTATAAAATGTTTACCTTGAAAGTTAGGAAGAAAAGGATTGTAACAGGATAACTGCTGCTGTTCTAACAGCTGTCCTTTGGGAATTGTAAATTCCCTGTAAACTTCAAAGAAAGAAAAGCTGAAAGATTATTCATCTGAAAACAGTGAAGGAAGAAAAACACAGCTGGAAGAGCAAAAAAGAAAAAGTGTTCACTCTGTAACAGCGATAAATTTATTAGTTCTTTAATAGGAAGATAACATGTCAATATTGTTCACTTGTGCACTGCACAGCTAAAAGTAAGGGAGGTGGGGCAGCTGGAACTTTTGCAGGGGCCTAAATTAGTAAACACAACTAGTTTTGATAAACTGGAAACCTGAGGTTTAAGCCACTGAGTAGATTTCCTGCAAAATGGTACAAAACCTAGACATTCCTTATTCCAAAGTTGTTTCATTTCTTGCCTGTTTTGCTAGGCTTATTTTAGTCCTTCTGTTATTAAAAAGGACTTGGAGTTAAATGGATAACAGCAAAATAAAAACCCAAGTTTCACCTAACAAAAGGAAACCTCGGGTTTAAGGGCAATTTTACATGAAAGATGAAGGAAAGGCACTGATTTATGTGTGGTAAGCATTTTAAAGCAACTGAACAATCCTTTCCTTCCTGCAGATGTACGAATAATGTCTTTGTGCATGACTTTGTTCGTTAAGCCAGACATTTTCAGTGTCATCCAAGTGAGCATCTGAACATATTCTCAAATTAATTAAGTTAATGCAACTTCCTTTGGATTAGAGACAACCTAATATTAATAATAGGTCCTAATATCTATTATTAGGATACCTAATATTAATAATATGTACCTAATTTCCTAATATTAGGATAACCTAACATGTAGGACTGAATTATATTTACATAAAAAGTGTCTGGAAGAGTTTCCAAGAATATGCATGGCCACACCAAATTTCACTGTATAAAAAAAGGTGTAAGGATCATCAGAATGCTTTGAAAATATCAGTGGAACTAAGCAGGACACTTGAAACATAGATTTATCTAAGAAAAGCACAGAGTAGCACCAGAATAATTTTAACTTGAAAGAGCTTGACATGGTCATACCATGTATCACTCTGTGTTTCATGAAGTCACAACCCACTTTTTAGAAAGGTATCAAAGCGCGGATACTATGAAAATGGGAAGATGCGCAAGCTGCTCTAGTCATAAGTATTACAGTAAACTGGGGGAGTTCTCTCATTACAATTAATGTTTAGACCTTGATATGTGCTAATAGACTATTGTATTTAGAGTAAACAAACTTGTTCATAATAATTTACTTACATTTTATTTCTCCACCTGTTTTTACTTCAACTCATAAACTCAGGCTTACCAACTCCAATATAGCAGTCATAACTGAAGTCAAATTCAAATTTGCAATACCCTTGCTTATTTTCAGAACTAGAAATCACAATTTTAGTATGCTTCAAGCATATAGCCTAACATTGGTTGGCTTGGTGATCTTAAATTCTTTTCCAACATAAACGATTCTATGAATCTCTAATGTTAAAATTTATTATTTTTATTTTAAGGACTTACTCCCTGGACCCTTACTCCTTGTTCCCTTACTACCTGGGAACAAGGACACATTATCACATTCTCAACTTCACTGGAGATTTGCTTAAATCTATCTTCAGCTTGGAGGGAATTTTTTTGTTTGGTTTGGTTTTTTTAAGTATTCCTATTAAATCAACTTGGTATTGTGGAGGTGTTAAACAATTTCATAGCTGTAGAAGAGGGGTAGATATACAATCCCTTTTATCTGTTGCTGGCTAACAGGAAAGTTTTGACCAGTGGTGTTCAGCCAGATGTCATTTAAACCCTATAGACAAGACAGTTCAAAGACAAGTTACATCACCTTCACTAAGATAGATTTAGTAGCAGCCAGTAGTCAACTGAGTTGCCACTCAGAAGGATAGATGTGATTGTCTATATTCATTGTCCCCCAAAAGATTACTGCATGGTGCCAGCTTCTAGGTTTAACATAACATCAAAAATAAGAAACTAAAAACCAACCAACCAAAAAAAAAAAAACCCAAAATGAAACAAAACCAAAACCAACACCAACAAAAAAAACAAACAAAAAACCCAAAACTCTTGGAAGTGTATTACCTCACCTGTCAAAGATGTTGACAGTGGTTTCCTGTTACTAAAGAAGAGTTTGGAACCTGAAAGAAAATGCAACAGGCAAGACAGTAAAGTGCTTCCTGGTAGCCTGCGTGAATATCACTTCTGTGTATGATTTTGAGATTACATATCTAGACAGTGACAATGACAGGTTTTTAGGTTTGGACCAGATTACCTTGCAGGAATTGCTTCAAGTGTTATTATTAGAAGTCACTGTGTAATGAGTAAGCATAGGGCATTTGGATACCAAAATCCTGAAGCCATTAAATCAAAAGGTCTACTGCTGATTGATTTTTAATAAAGGAAATCACATATAAATGAGAAATGTTTTTAGAAAAAGGTTAAAAAGATTAATCATTCCCAGTGGCATTGTGACTATCATCTAATACCACCATATGGCTTCCCGAAGTAAAGGAATACAACCTAGCAGCAAAGACTTGAGAAAATCCAGCAGGCTAAAGGGTATCATTAGAACAAGAAATCCTTTAAAAATGTTAAATTTGGATACTAGAAGGAATAAGAATCACTAAGAAGTCAGTTATCTGTAACAAAACCAAAGAATAAATCAATTTTCAAGCAGTTGAGGAAGAAACCTTCTAGGGAGTCTGTAGCATGAGGAAAAGAGTCAAAGCATGAAAAGAGCATACAGAGGCAAGAAGGCCATAGCAGAGAAGAAAAATTATTTGTTGATGTCCCTGCTCAATATGAATAAGTCCAGGGAAATTTCTGAGCTGAACCTCTTTCTTTTTAAGCTCATCATCATCCTCATCATGGCTTGGCTTTGCGAACGAAGGGAAGGGCTTTACCCATGCTTACTACAAGCACACTGATGGCTAAAAAGGCCAATGCAGGATAGACAAGTCAGGTTGCAAAAAAGCAGAGTGGAAGGTCTCCTTAGCTGGTATAGGCAAGGCACAGTTCTTTCGGCATTGTCTTTTGTCCTTGAGGCTGATTCTGCGTGTGCTCTCAAAAGAGAGAGCAGCTTTATGTATGATGTGTTTCCAAATCTTCCGATTGGAGGCTAGGATGGACTGCTATAGACGCATTAAAGGATATGTCCAACTGTCAGCAGAAGCTATTGAAGTAATAGATAAAATTAACAGTGAAAAATTTCAAGACTGATTCATGTTTTAGCTCTAAGGAGACTTCAAGACGAAAAAAGTAACTCAAAAATCTCTCTCTCAGAAACAGTGTGAAGGCAGAGAACCAACATACATGACAGCAATTATTTCAGAAGGCTGCGGGGAAATTCAAAGACTGACCAGTATCACAATGTATCCAGCAGTTTAATTAGTTGAAACTGGCTGAAAAATAGAATTAACGCACACCTCAATAAATATCAACCATTATGGTTCATAAATATGAACAGTTAGGGAAGAGCAACATATCTTTTGCAAAGGAATAGCACTTCTCACAAACACAGAGCTCTCTGAAGAAGTCATCAAGCCCTCAGACTGGATGGAGCAAGCAGGCTGACACAGTGCACCTTGACTTGAAGAGGCATTAAACAACATCTTATAGCAAAGGTTCTTACAGAGAAGATGACTGTGGAGAAAGGTACTAAGATGGATAAAAAAATCACTCATTAAGAAATAGAAAACACATGGCAGAAATAGTTTTTACAGGGGAGGAAGATTATCAGAAGAATCCCTCGGAGATTTGTACTTCACGTAATAAGTTCTAATTTAGTCATTAATGATCTTGCAAGGTGGAAAAGTCCATCAATGTTAATAAATTGCTTAAGACAGCATATATGACCAATGGCTGTGAAAAATGCAAAAGCACTTCATAGTAGTAACTGTCTAGGGGACACAGTGGTGGATGAATGCACAGGAGAAAGCAGAAGTACACTTTGTTACCTTAAGTGTGCTTTAACGGAAAGTTGTAGAAGTACAAAATTAAAGTAATCAACCTGCTTTAGAAACAATATGGAACCCTTAGAAAACTAATTCTCAGAAATACTGCTTCAGTTCAAAATTTGTATCTGCAAATTGCATCTTAAAGTCTACAGATACGTTTTTCAGGTTTTGGACAGAATGGACTAGACTGAAAAATCCATTTTCTGTTCTATTAAATTGAATCTAGATATAAAAACTTCTGATGTTGTGTTATAAACTAATTCTTATTTTACATATGGATAAACTATTTGATACCTCTTTCCAATGTATAGACCCAGAAATAAAGTCTTAATCATCATTAAGCTACACAACTTTTGATGATGTTTAAAATAAATATACTGCAACTGGTTTATGGAGCTAGACCAAGAGTAAGAGTACCTAATACATATTATAAAGTAACAAATACAACTTAAAGCAAAAAATCTCCTAGAGCTAAGCGTGCAAAGCTTTTCTACATATTTCTCCCCTGTGGGGCACTTCAGTCAATATGAGTTCATGGAAACTGTTATATATTTTTCTGTCTTAAGAAAAAAAGGTTTGATAAATTCTTTCTGAATAACTTCAGAGAATTTGCAGAAAAAATCCTCCACTGCTTAACCTCTGAGTAGGGACAACACAGGTGGTTGAGAACAGCTGCTGAGTATTATGTACAAATTCCTTTACCTCAAAAAGGGGGAAAAAAGAAAGAAAGAAAGAAAAGAGAAAAGATTCTTACCTGAGTAGATCAACTGAAAAAGCCACAGGTCACAGGCAAGTCACATATTCTTCAGAATCACAGGTCACATGCAAGTCACACATTCTTCAGAATGCACATATCTGCAAATAACAGTGGTGACAGAAGAGCCTCTTCACGAAGGTCACATACAGCATCCAAGCTGTTGTCATGTTTATAGGCACAACTGCACCAAGGATGGGCAGTGCCACAGAAAAGAAAATGGCATGAGAGCGAAGTCTTACTAGGAAAAGTCTTCACATGAACATTGTTTCCCCTTTTTCTGTCACGTCATCACATTTTTACTTAGGAGACTGATAAAGCAAATAGATCCTCTCTTTATACTGAGAATTTGGGAATTTCCTATTTTATTATACCTTTCCAATATTTGATCTACATTATCTGTGTTACTGGTTGCAGGTATTTTTGCTGTTTCACATACCAAGGTAGCTGTAGTAGTAAGAAATTTTTTGTGTTCTCTAGTTCCTTTTTTAAATTTCCTGCCTGTTTCTTCAGTGATGAATGTATAATTCCAAAAATTGTTAATTGCCTCCTCATTGATTTTTTTCTTTATGCACAAATACACTCTGGTTCTTATTCTGTAGCAGAGATAGGCTTTATCTTTGAGCATACTTTTCTCACAGCACAAGAGATCTCAATACCCATGTGCAAAACCAGGAGAGGAAGGCAAGAGGTCAGCATGGCTGAGTAAGGACCTCCTGGTCAAACTAAAGTGTAAGGAGGAAATGCACGGGCAGTGGAACCAAGGACAGGTTTCCTGAGAAGAATAAAGGGGCACTGCCCAGATGTGTAAGGATGGGATCAGCAAAAATATGGCACAGTTGGAGATGAATTTGTCAAGGGATGCAAGGACTAATAAGAAGGACTTTTATACATACATTGGACAGAAAAGGAAGATTAAAGAAAATGTACCTGTCCTGATAAAAAGACAAAAGAACTGGTGACAAACAACATGGAGAAAGCCGAGGTACTTGATAACATTTTTTTTTTTTTTTGCCCCATTTTTAAACAGAAATCTCTCTCGCAACATCTCTTCCAGCCTCAAGGCAGGAACTGGGGGGATGAAATCACCCTCTTTGGGGGAGAAGATCAAGTTTGAGACCACCTGAGAAATCTGAACATATGCAAGTCCATGTGACCTGATGAGGTGCATCCCAGGCTCTTGAAGGAATTAGCTGGCTAATCCAGTGGTCTTTATGATAGAGTGACTAGATCAGTGAATAAGGAAAGACCTATGGATGTCATCTCTCTGGACTTCTGTAAAACCTTTGATATGGTCCCCAGCAATATTTTTGTGCTAAATTGAAAAGATTCAGGTTTGTTGGATAGAATGCTAGATGGATAAGAAATTGGCTGGATGTCCATGTCCAAAGAGTCATAGTCATCAGCTCAATGTCCAAGTAGAAACTAGTAATGAGTGGTGTCCCTCAAGGGTCCATACTGGGACAAATACAATATCATATCTTCATCAGTGACATAGATAGTTGGAAGGAGTACACTCTCTGCAAGTTTGGAGATGACATCCAGTTGTGTGGTGCAGTTGATGTGTTTCAGGAACATGACATCATCCAGCATGCAGTGGTGTCCCGTCACTGGAAGTGTTCAAGGCTAGGTTGCATGAGGCTTTGAGCAACTTCATCTAAGAGAAGATGTTCCTGGCCATGGCAGGGTATTTAGAATTTAGAGGTCACTTCCAACCCAAAATATTTTCTGATTCTATGATTCTATGATCCATAAAGTGATGATTGTTTGTAACACATGATGATTAGTTTGTAATACAACTTTTGGTTCTTTTGTATAAAACACACAGTAGCATTTTAAATACTGTGATTTCCCAAAATGGTCACTTTTGTGTTATCTTTCTCAGGTTTATCAATTACTAGTTTACACTGAGTATTTCTAAAAATCTGCTTATAATATTTTATTGCAGCTAAAAAATGAGAAAGGTAACTAAATTGCAATGGATAGAAACCTAGCTGAGAGTTGATTCCTTCTCATGATTGAAAGACACGATTAAGTATGTTTTTTGTCCAAGTGTATTTGGTAGAGTATGTTTATGTTCATTGTGACTGTTTGTCACAAAGAGGCAGGAAAATATAGCAGTGCAGACCTTCATACTTGGCCACGCCAGGGCACCTGGACCGCATTCTCAGAGTAGACAATAGTGAGAGCATGAGAAACCGCATGGCTTCACGAGTAAACAATTAGAGAACTGGCATAAAGTCAGCTGCTTTTCTGAGGGTACAAAAGCAGGATCCTCTTTTTGCCGAATCCAAAGCCTCACTTATGGGTAGACACACTGCATAGGAACTTTCCCAATTACTTGAGACTCTCAGCATCAGCGGCAACGGAGCTGCCAACCTCGAAGTGTGGGCCTGGATGATGATTCAATAGTAATTGGTGATGTATTTCTTCTTAATCTCTGTTCTCTCTATGCAGTAATGATTTGATGTACTGCTAATTTTCCTCTGTGTTTTACTTATATATGATTTGCTTTATTGTACTTATTTACTGTATATATGGAGTTATATACCCAGTTCATGTTGACGTGCATGTTTGCTTTAGTATGCTTATTTACTTTAATGTGCTTGTTTAATAAACTGTGCATTTTATACAGCTAGTATATTGTTTTGTTGCGTACCCTGCCTGTCAGCAGAATATAAATGCATATCAAACATGCAGAAGACATGAGGAAAAAAAAAATAATAAACCTAGCTAGAAAAATGTGTTTTGAAATAATGAGAATGTTAAAAAATACTTTTAATGAATAAAGCAGATGAACATTATCCATCAAATATAAATAATAGTGACACTTCCTAATCAGGAGCCTGTATATACAACCATGTAAATGAAGCATACATTTCTTCTTCCTTTTCTTAACGTGCTGTTCTCTCAGCTAAAATAATTTTGCTTATAAGTGCTTGAAAAGTAGACCAATTTACAGAAATCATTGGCTGGATGTAATTGCCACCTAGTATTCCAGGAAGCTTTGCTCATCTGTGGGGATCAAAAAAAAGATAAGGGGGAAACATACAAGACAAACAATAAGAAAGAAGTGGAATTATAGACTGCTGAGAAGAAAAACTGCTGCTATCAGTCTTGCAGCTCATGAGAAACTGATCTGCAATTCATGAATGTGACAAAACACATTCTCCTTACAAAACAATGAACTAGAAAGCAGACAGATAAATTGGGGCAGAAGGAGAAGTGCCCAGCCCAGCTACAGAACTGTGAATAGTATTTCCACTTAGGTAGATCCTTTATGTGTTTACAAAACAGGAGCATGAGGAATACAGTAATAAGAAAAAAAAGAACATTTTTACAATTGAAAAAAGTGAACCCCACAAAAATCAAGAGGTAAATGAAAACTATTTGAAATTATATATAATCTTCTGATCACTGAGGAATCCTCAAAGCCTCATAGCCTTCATTTGAGAAGCTGTGAGAAAAACTGTTTACATTTTTCTTGTAATCTAGGTTTCTTTCTGGCTGATAGAAGCTGAGATTCTTTTATGTGCTTTCTATTGCTGTTTTGCTTTTTTCATAAAAGTAGAGCTCCTGCAATCCTTTGTCTATGACTCTTCTTTTTGTCTTATTACTCCACAGTAACCAGGTGCCTTTTTTTTCTTCTTTGTATTCGCATATCTTTAAATGCATTGGATGGGAAATTGCTTTTTCTCCTCTCTGTCAGAAATGCACTGGTGGTGTTTTGCTTCTGGAAGCAAAGAAAGGAAAATTCATGGATCAGACTGAGTAGAGTTTTTATGAGTCTAGGCATTTTAAAATCAAGTCAAACACTACATGCTATGATTACTCATTCAAGTGCAAGTATAGTACTCAATTGCTATTTTCAACTTTGTCAACTTTGGAAAAGTACTCTCACAGAATTTTACATTACTTCTTCCTCCATGAGACTTTTGGTTCATTTTAAAACCTATCTGCAGGAATGGATAGGATCTGTAGGAATCAATGTTTTGGAGCTTCAGATTAACATGAGGAAATAGGATAATCTCCAATGTAAGAAGTCTTAAATCAAACAGCTGCCCCCATGGCACACTGTAGAAACACTTATTATAACATGTTCATTTGCACACACAATAAGAACTTTTTAGAGCATTACAGCATCACCATTTCCAGAGCAAAGGGTCTGTGTGTTCTCGTGCATCAATGTTTCATTACAAGCCCTTTTCATCTTCTCTTTTTCTCAAGTAACAAATTCCTTTTTTTTTTTTTTCTCTATCTGCACACAGAACAAATAAGGATGCTATCTCAAAGGAATTACAGAAACAGATTAAAAGTAATGTGCAGGATCACAATTATGTTGTACTTGTCCGAAGTGAATAAAATAGAATTAATTTCAGATTTATAATCACAAGGAATGAGGCTAATGAAAGGCACTAATTGCATCCCTTGAATGTGCTAAGCATAAGTAAGTATGGACTATGTATTACTATTCTGATGGAGAAGCACAGGTTTTCAGGCAAAGTTCTAGGTAGTGGAGAAGAGTCTATACCTTTAAAAATAGCAAAGATGTCTAGGATATCAGATTTTCTTTCTGATCTCTTGATACTGCACTTTTCAAAACTTTATTTTATATACCTGTCGTAAGGCCAGGAAGAGATAACTAACTCCTATTTTCTGAATGTTCTTTGGAGCATATTTTTGATAACTTCGACTTTTTTTACATCACACTATGTTAATTCTTTACAGACATTTGGCAAATTATTGTTTTCTTTGGAATACTTCCAAATACTGATTTTATTTGTATATCTCAACTTACTCTAGCAAAGTAAATATTCACTTATGTGTCACCATAAGAAAATTATAAAAAAAAAGAGGTGTCCATGCAGGAAACAGAAATAAAGAGTATGGCAAAGGTATGGAAAACTAGTACATATTAAAATTGTCATATTGAATATTTACAAGTAACAGCTAACAAAAGCATCCAAAGAAATACTGAGGAAATTATGTAAATCCTAACCTTAGTGATTAGTAAATGGATGAGTAAATTAGCTTGTCCTTTAACTGTTATTTCTGAAGCAGGATTGAATCAACTTTACATCAAGGTCAATAGGAGTTTGTCAGCTCCCAATTACATTCTGTCAGCCATGCCTGTACTGTTTATTACCTGTACTCTACCTTTACTGTTATTTTAATATCTAGTGACTAAAATGCTGTTTTATAATATATTGTTAGAACTCAAAAAACCTCTGTGAAGATTATCTTCTGAGCATACCCTATTCTATTAACTGATTAGTGACAATTTCACATAGAATAAATGACTGAAGAATTTTGTTTGGTTTACAGTACAGGCAGTCTTTATACTACCATGTTAGGCAGTTTTCCTCTTTAAGTGTTTGGTTTGTATAACAATACTGCTTGCAATCCCTACAAAACTATTACTGAAATCAAACATTCTCTTTAACAGATGTTCAGGTTTGCACCAAACCTTCCAATGCCCATTATCCTTTCATGTGCAGTATTCTCCTGAACTAGCAGATGCAGTAATGAGCAGAAAGCTTTTAAGTCATGTCCTGTGGCTAATCTTTAGGTTCTGTGTCAAAAGTGTGTTCTAAATGGCATAAGTGTTAACTAATGGAAGTAAAAGTCTCTTAACAAGTACATGTTTTCAGGTGGTTTTGCCAATGCTCTCAAGTAGCAAAGCAGAGAAGTATGGGCTTACTCTCCACATAGCCCCTACCAAATAGGGGAAGCCGAATAGGGGAAGCCACTCTCCTTCACTCTGACGAGAACAAAGCATGTGCTGGAGTGATTTGTTGAACTGGTACTTCTGAGTTCACTAAAAGCCTACTAACTAAATAAAAAATGTTGCATTAACATTAATAAGCTTCAGAAACTAAAATTGTATGATCTATAGAGCTGATTTCACAGTAAATCACCGCATTGCAGTTTTTGAGCTTAACACATGTAATGAGATTAGAAACCCCAGACACGGACATTTCTAAATTCACAATATAAACGGATATGTAACGGCTAGAGATTTTTTTCTTGTCTGTTATTTGCCACCAACTAGTAATTCCATTAGATGCATATTTTTCTTCTCTCATAATGCCTTGAAACTACCTGGACTCAATTAAGCATTAACATAGAATCAGAATGGTTTAGGTTGGAAGGGACCTTAAAGGTCACCTAGTTTCAACCTCCCTGCCATGGATAGGGGCACCCTTCATTAGACCAGGTTGCTCAAAGCTCTGCCCAGACTGACCTTGAACACTTCCAGCGATGGGGCATCCACAACTCCTCTGGGCAGCCCATTCCAGTGTCTCACCACCCTCACAGTAAAGAATTTCTTCCTAATATCCAATCTAAATCTACCTTCTTTCAGTTTAAAATCATTCCACCTTGTCCTGTCACTTCATGTCCTTGTAAAAAATCCCTCTCCAGATTTCTTGTAGGCTCTCTTCAGGTACTGGAAGGCTGCTATAAGATCTCCCTGAAGCCTTCTCTTGTCCAGTCTGAACAAGTTCAACTCTCTCAGCCTGTCTTCACAGAAAAGGTTCTCCAGCCCTCTGATCATCTTCATGGCCTCTCTTTTGGACCGGCTCTAAGAGGTCCACATCCTTCTTATGATGGGGGCCCCAGAGCTGCACACAGTACTTCAGGTGGGGTCTCACAAGAGCAGAGTAGAAGGACAGGATCACCTCCTTTGACCTGCTGGTCACACTTCTTTTGATGCAGCCCAGGATATGGTTGGCTTTCTGCATTCTGAGCACACACTGCTGGCTCATGTTGGGCTTTTCATCAACCAGCACCCTCAAGTCAGGGCTGCTCTCAACCCAGTCTCTGCCCAGCCTGTAGCTGTGCTTGGGAAGTTGGCTGTCACCAATCAACTCCTTATTTCCCATATGCCTTAGCATAGTTTCAGGAGGATCTTATACGCGATCCTGCCGGGCATCAAGGTGAGACTGACTACCCTGTAGTTCCCTAGGTTTTCTTTTTTTCCCTTTCTAAAAATAAGGGTTATGTTTCTCTATTTCCAGTCAGTGTGAACTTTACCAGACTGTCACGACTTTTCAAATATGATGGGTAGTGGGTCGTCCACTTCATACGCCTGTTGCCTCAGAACCTGCGGATGCATCTCATTAGGTCTTAGGGACTTGTGCACCTTCAGGTTCCTTAGATGGTCTCAAACCTGATCTTTTCCTACAACAGGCAGTTCTTCATTCTCCCAGCCCTTGCTTTGTCTTTCATGATGGGCAGTGTGGCCATAGGCTTTGCTGGTGAAGACTAAGGCAAAAAAGTCACTGAGTAGCTCAGCCTTCTCAGCATTCTGGGTAACCAGTCCTCCCATTTCCTTTCAGAGAAGGCTCACATTTTCCTTACTATCACCAGTATACCTATAGAAGCTTTTATTGTTGCCCTTGACATCCCTAGCCTGATTTAATTCTCCCAGGTCTTCAGCTTTCATAACTCGATTCCTGACTGCTTGGAAAACTTCTCTGCATTCCTTCCAGGCTACCCATCCTTGTTTCCACCTCCTCTATGCTTCCTTTTCGTGCCTCAGTTTGTCCAGAAGCCAACCAGGTCTTGGTCACCTTCCAAGGATGACTTGGAGAAGGTAACAACTTTGAGTCAGTACTTCAGAGAATAAAATTGGAAAAACAGACGTTTTCATTACTTCTGCACAGCAGGCACACTGATTAGACTGTGACTTTCTGAACGAAGAAATTATGAAATGCTGGTAAGCAAGTGCTGACATGACAAAATTTGGTTGAATTATTTCATTGTTCAACATCTTAAAAGACAAATTTGGCAGCATCTATAAGGCAAAAAAGCAGAGAGAGTCCCAAAAGTACTGCTTTTAAAGGGAAAACTTCCTCTTATGAGCAGGTAAGAATTTTAGTGAGAAAGTAAATCAAACTCTTTGGAAAATGAAAACCTCATCAAGAAATGAAAGCTGGCAGCAAAAGAAAACTGTAAGCCAGGTTGCTTATCCTATCTATGTGTGTCTTTAGCTCGATCAGAGTACTAGCTTGCTTTGAATGTCATGCCATGAAAAAAAGTCTGTGGACACAAGCTCTGCATCATGTCAGACTTACCCAGAAGAGGAAGGAAACTGAGGTGACAGATCTTAAATTCCAGCCTCACCACTGCACCATGTGCCAAAGGCACAAGGTACATTACCCTAGAGGAGACAGCCAAAAGGATTGTTTAATTCCATAAACCCTAAAGTACTCTTAAATGGATGTTCCAACAAGAAAGTGGGAAAGCAGCCTGTAGTTCCTGGTATTGGCAATCTGAGGATCTCCCACAACTATCTGTAGATGTACCAGTTTTAGCAGATTACTTTGTACTAGCAGAGCATTGCAGAGGTATCCCACTGGAGCAGTAAATCACCCAGTGTATTTCATTACAGAAAAAACTGCTGAGCCTGACATTTACATGACCTGTAAATGATATTGGTCTTCCTTATTTCACAGTAGACTAACCATGTTGGATGTCACCTCAGGTGATATGGGTATACTTAGGTTTATGTATACGGTTTTGTGAAAGAACTGTAGTCCTAAACGTTTTGGTAGGAAAAATCTGCTCATACCAACTTTGAGTCTTGAAATAAGCAAAATTAACATTGAATAAATCCACATTTTGTTTGTTGAAGGATCATAGGATAAGACAAATCATCTTGGCCTACCCCAGACACAGTTAACAAGGGGCTATTTAAATGCTTTAACGTAGTAATCAAGCCCATTTCCTGGGCCCAGGGGTATCTGAGAAATATATATGAGACAGATAGGGATAAGCACAGGGCATGTTTTTCTTTTGGAGTAGCAACTAGAAGCTAAATAGAATACCCTGTGCTGAAAAGGCACAGGTACCTGAATAATTAACTTCCCTACTGCTTATGGAAGAAAATAGGAGCAAAAAAAATCAGTTCAACAAACCCAAATACATACACTACCAGTTATAAAACTTCTGGCTGTGAGTGCTAGCACTGATCATATGCCAAGTGATTATTCTGAACCTTTAAAAAGAAAATCATTAAGGATTTAATGCGGCAAAAGTACTGCGATTATAAAACATATGCTGTGCCCTCCTTGCTTCACAGCAAAGCCATCCTCCCTGGCCTCTGAAATGCACAACACACGCTTTTGTTTGGTATGGGGCAGCTGTGGGTGTCTCTGTGTGGGGAGGGAGGGAAAGCAGCATGTGTTGCCCAAATGCCCTGGAGAGAACTGGGCTGCTGGTGAATTCTATTCCATCACTCCCACGTTGCTCTACACCGTTCATCTGCTTGTCAGCCTTAGCTCTCTTGTAAAAGCAAGAGGTGACTTACACAGCAGGCAAACACAAGTTACATGTTTCAGTACACAAAAGTGGCTTTTGCATTTTTTTCATTTCAATGTGTTAAGACAAGGACTAGGCAAACATATACAAAATGAAAAGCTTGAGATTGCTAAAATGAATGGCAAGATTGGTATCCTCATGTATATGGCTATCAATCTTCTGCAAGCTGGTAGGTGAGCATCCACAGCGACATATATGCAATTTACGACAAACCCAGCTGCATGGCAGCAGAATTTGTGCCAAAGATTACTTTTAAAAAGAAAAAGAAAATGCATGTGGACCTTATTTTTAATCCATTCTACCTTTCAAACACTGAACTTTTCCAGGAATAACTACAGAGTCATCGACAAACTTTATAAATAAAAGCATTATACAATACACTTTATCAAAGACTATGCAGCTAGACACATAGAGTACAACATTTAAAGAAGATGAACATGATTCTTGGTTTTTTTCATGTAAACTACATTAAGCTTAAGTATATGAACATGTCTTTGACAAACTGAACTGATTTGAACACCTTGTTTTGAAAACTGAAAGCACAACTGAAAATCGAAAAAGCTGGAAAACGAAATGCGTAATTTCTTCACCTCTGTATTATATCCTAAGCAAGTCAAGCAATTTATTTCCTATGTCATCTCTTCTCTTCCTGGTATAGTTTAATTTTAATCATATGATCAGTTTCACTCCCTGTTTTGTACTAACTTAATGTGAAATTATTTTAGCAGATCCCTGTTTTCCCTGTATGTATGCTATGTACCTTAGATTTTATGTACATTTTACTTCGAATATGACAATTTGCAATATATTGCAATTTTCTCTATTCTGTTGTGTCTTTGTTTTGTCATATACTTATTTGTTAGATATATAAAACACTGTATGGTGGCAGATTTTTGTCAATTGAAGTCACTCTGACTATACATTAGAGGTAAGATCTTGCTTATTAAAGCAAACTATGATGAATAGCGTAAAGTTTCCATTCCCATCCTTCAGTTCTGCTAAAAATACATTTTACATTGCTGGATAATTAACTTTTACCCCTCTTTAGGTATAAGCTGGAGTTCTCAAGTACCTACAAGATTAATGTACCACAGAATGTACATCTTAAAGGAGAATGACATTACCATTCAGAGCCTCATACTTCAAATGAGTCGATTATAAAATTTCAGTAATGGCAACACCACTAGGGTTTTGGTTTTATTTCACTTGAAGAGTAGCAAATAATTAAGTGTACCTTCCATTTTAATGTTTTAAGATATGTTCAGTGCAAGCACTAAATTCATGCTGGATGCAGACTGAAAACTGATGAATTCAGAGAATTTGTGAGAGAAGAGCAAAACACATTGGGACTGTATGAATGTATTTGTTAGAAAACAGCATTGATATAGGATAAAAGATTTTATTGGCTCTTGGTTCCTGTGTATTTTTTGATGAGCCAAATTTTAAGGCTAACTTTCACACAAATATAGTTGAGGAATACAGAGGATTCATCTAAGCCTGCTTTTGACTGTATGGACTACAATTGCATAGAAAGAGTCAACCTGAATCTAAAGTAAAAAGGATCTTCTCAGAAGATCTTTTCTTTAAAAGAAACAAAAAATTTGCTAAAAAAGCTACTGTATTGTCAGGGATAATCTAAGATGCTAGGAAGAGGAATCAAGAACAACTAAGAAAGCTCAGATGAGAAAAATAGCCTTACTACTTTTTCATCAAAGTTCACATTCAATGAAAAAGAAATGAAAATAAAAGTTAATTGTTATTTTCACAACCTATCATTAGTTGGCTGCAGATATCTGTATCTGCTAAAAGCAGTGACAAATGCCTGTTTATTTTAAAGGGACAGAATTAGTTAAGGTATTTGACAAGCCTGGACAGAAAAAAAAAAAAAAAAAAAAAACAAAAAAAACCAACAAAAACAAACAAACCAAGAAAGTTTTGTTCTCCTTGGTCACACCTAATCAAATGTCACACTCCAGGATATAATGGAATACAAACACAGATACCCTAGTTACTTGGCACCCTACAATTAACATAAGAAAATCACAGCAGTGCTTTCCCTGAGATAATTTACGCTCTGTGTTCCAGCACTGACATTCCACACCTGAGAGATACAAATGTCACCACACGATTGAAATGTGTTTTTTCTTTTCTTTCCAAAATCCTCCACATCATTCTAATGAAAACTACATGCAATGTTTTCACAGGGAATCTTGATTCTCAGCTACCATTTGTCTTGGAAAGCCTCCCTCTATGAAACATCAGCTAAACCAGATGCCTTCCAGCTCAGACTGAGACATTAGAAATAGAGTAACATGTTGAAAATCACAGCATCCTCATGAAACCTGGCAATCCACGTAGCAACAGGAAATTGGAAACAAGGTGAGAACTCAGCTAAACACTATTTCCAACCAGGTGGTCTGTGATATGCTTCATATAGTAGGTACGAGTCGGAAAAATGCATGTTAGCAGAAAACACATACTAGATGTGCTGAAAAGAACCCAGAGTTTTCTAAGCAGTCGTGCCATTTGAGATAGGTTAAATACTTTGTATGGCAACAAGTAGCAATCAGAGATTTACATAATACTAGTAATATCCTCCTTCTGTATGTCTTCAGATCAGTGAGACAGTTTACACCTACTTGTTTGGGTTGTTGGTTTTTTTTATCTCCATAATATACTTTAAGAAAAACTAAATTTAGGACAGAGGAGGAAAAAAAAGATACAAAAAGAAAGAATATGGACCAATTTCTCCCTGTTCATTGAAGTATCCATGTTCTGTGATATTATGGATTGGCTGCAGATAAACTAGTGTACATTTGTGTAGATCTTAAGAGTTTCCTCATTGCTCTTTTTTAGGGATGCACAATGCTATCTCGTAGAAAACACATGCCAAAAAATCAAACAATAATAAGGACAATCCCACGGCACAAGAAAACACCTTCTTAGAGCCATCACTTTTTCAAGACAGTACACTTTTCTAAACTGCATTGTGAGATGTTTCGTGTGTTGAATGCAACTGGCATTTAAGTTTAAGCCCAGGTTGCCCCAAATTTAAGATAGGTTGTTTAATACTTAAGAGAACAGCAAGTCTAGACTAATACATGACTCTTAGCGAAATCCCAAAACACAAAACACATAGCTACCTCTAAGTTTTAATGTCTGAAATGATCATGTAGACCTAGCATGGACTAGATTCTCCTTCTGCATCAAATATAGACAATTAAACAGGAAGTATTAAAATAAAATTATTGTGGCGTAGCCTTATGCACAAGCATTGAATTGCCAGTGAGTGCACGTACATTGAAAATGGAACTCATGGTTGTCAGGATTCAAAGACTTGTAAACTTTAGCTCTCATACGTGAGCTAAAGTGAATTTGTTGGTTGTATTAAAAGCTTCATCATGTGCTTCATTGTACAACAAAAGTGTAACGACCATCACATTCTTAAAAAGAAATTTCCTACACGAATACATTTTATACGTTAGTTGATGACAGAATCCATAAACTGCCACAACTCTGAAATAAAAGTCTCGTAAACAGAAAGTTATTGAGAATCGCTTCATACAGTTCACTCAGCGATGTGAAGATATGTTATGGTCTCTAAATGTAGCAATAAATCCAAACTGTAATGCTAAGAGAAGTGTGATTTATTTCTTCCCTAATTTATTTTCATCCTGCTCTTTTCACTTCTAAAATATAAGGTAGTTTCTGCCAAAAGCTGCTCTGGGGCCTGAAGGACTGTGTGCTTCACTTTTCTGTGCTTATGAATGATTGTCTGAATCTGAATTCCCTGAATTTCTGAAAGCAAAGATCAATAAAGAGCCCATCTCAATGTACACATCTTCCCGACTATCTAACCCTGAAATGGAACCAAGAGAGTATAGTAATTTCCCAATGTAAGTGTGATGAACAGTATGAGTCCTTGTCCTGAATGATAAGAATTTAATTTTGGACAAGTCCATTTGGGTTATTTTTCCTCTTGAGTGATCTGTCAGTAAAAAACAATTGTTAAATGCATAATTTTACTACAGCTGACATTTTCAAATCCTCTCAAATTTTTAGCATAAATCTTGGAATACTTTCAGAGAATCATCATTCAGAATGTTTTGCTGCCTACTGTCAATTTCAATAAAAGCTAAAATTCCACTTATTCTTACCTCTGCCTTTTACTTCATGCGTCTTTTCTACATTCTTATGTGCTATTTCCCACTGTATGTTGTATTTAATGTGTATATATTTTGAGTTTTGATTTCATAGAATCGTAGAAGGGCTAGGATTGGAAAGGACCTTAAGACCATCTATTTCCAACCCCCTTGCCATGGGCAGGGACATCTCACACTAAATCATGCCACCCAAGACGCTGTCCAATCTGGCCTTGAACACTCCCAGGGATGGAGCATTCACAGCATCCTTGGGCAACCCATTCCAGTGCCTCACCACCCTTACAATAAAGAATTTCTTCCTTATATCTAATCTAAACTTCCCTCGTCTTAGTTTGAATCCATTACCCCTTGTGCTATTGCTACAGTTCCTAACGAAGAGTCTCTCCCTGGCGTCCTTGTAGGCCCCCTTCAGAAAGAGGATGGCTGCTATTTGGACTATAATTTAGTCTTTTACTTCTTAGTATCCTGATATTTCCAGGCAGTATGTTCTTAATAACTGAACAAAAGAGGGAGAGTTCAAAATTTATATGAATCTGACACATAATGTGATTGCCCAAGGCAAAAAGAGGACACTAAAGATTATACACTGACAACCAACCATGACTAATTACGGGTAGCTGTTGAAGTATCTTGCTGTGCTCTACAGTATGCAAAAATACTTGGGGAAATCGATAAATATGCCAGCAAACCAGTAAAATCTGTGGAATGTTGTTTGCTTTTTTTTCTAGAAAATACAAATTCATTTGAAGTTGGTAATAAAAAATAATAATAATTCCTAGGTAGTTTCCCTGAAAGTAAGTTCCACATTAAGAAAAATTCATATTACAATACTAATATTTCAAGGAATATAGAAATTCAGAGTACCACCTGTTGGTGAAAAACAGAAGTTATTTAGTATCCTGCTGAATGGTAGATGCCACGCTTTAGTGAATAGCTGGAATCAGTCATAGCTCTTGACAGTTTGCCAGGCTACATAAAGTGAAGCAAAATTACAAGAAATAGCTATTTATGATTAATTATTTCAGGTTGATAATATGTTGTGCTGTTTTAGCAAACCACATTTTACATACTTTGCAAACATCATCTAATTTGTTTATAAACATGTCTCACTGTTTTGGGTTTTTATGTATGCCATACTTTGTTTTGGATAAATGTGTTAAATTAAAATTAGCCACCCAATAAGCAATACAGTAAATAAAACGAAGCAGGAGAATGTAAGAGGATTTAATGTAGCATAGAGCTCATTTTAATATTAACTGTTATGTTGGAATTCAGTTTTTGAAAGCTGCACTAGTGCAGGCCACACTGTACGACTAAGCCACATGTGTGGAGGTGTTACAGAGAGGCTACTGAAGGCACTGAAAGAAAGCTTTTTCCTTTAAAGTGGTGTAACACACATATCTTAGACACCAAATCAGGTAAGGGCACAGTCACAAAAACCACTGGGAAAGCTGCTGTAGTTTATCGTTGCTGCAAATGGTTCTGTTTACAGTAAAGCAATTTTCTATATATCTCCACCCTACAGACCTGGAGGTTTGTAATGGTACTCAGCTTTAATCATCTTGAAGGACTTGAAAGTTTTCTTGAAGTTTTTCACTGCATGAATTCATGTCCTGAAGCAATTACAGATACAAGATTCAATGTATCCTATGTTAAAAAAACTGTGTAAATCTCAGCTGATTTCTTTCAGAGCTAAGAATAAATCCATCCATGGGGTGTCTGTTTTATTTTATTACACAGCAAATGACATTTCTTACTAGTTCAAGCACATGAAACAAATAAAAAGCTAGGCATGAAGGAAAAAAAAAAAAATTCAAAGAACAGAAGTTTACTTAAATTTTCTACTAATTTTCAGTGCATTTTGGATTATTTTTATTTACTCGTTTCACTAATCAGGAAGACAATTAAAATGTAAGATTTCTGTAATAAAGTTGCCATCATGATGGATCTAGGTTAATTACAAGAAATGAGAAATGAGCAGTGCTGCCTCAGGAACAGACTGCCTGGGGGCCTCAAGCGTCCACTGACGCCTGTGCAGGAAAGGAGGCTGCTGCCCCAGGAAGCTGGGAAATAGTAACAGAAAAGACCAGCAAAAAAAAGGAGGAAGAGCGCAGTTAAAAGCAAGGGGCTTCCTCCTAAATCTGTTGTCCCCACCCAGAACAGCTTTACTGTCCTGCAGGGGGCTGAGGAGGAACCACGCTCCCACCAGGAACTACCGGGTGATGCACTGGTAAAGAAGATCACTACTGGGGCTGCCAGGAAAAAGCAGCAGGCCATAGCAGTAGGGGATTCTACACTGAAAGCAATAGAGGCACCCATCTGTCGACCTGAGCTGGTCTCAAGGGATGTGTGTTGACTTCCAGAGGCTTGGATCAGGGATGTTGCAGAGAAGCTATCGCTCCAGTCAGTCCCACTGACTATTATCCGCTTCTAGTGATCCATGTGGGTGCTGCTGATATAGAGAGCAGTAGCCCGGAGAACATAAAGAGGACTACAGAGCCCTGGGAGAGGTGGTCAGGGGCTCTGGAGCTCAGACTGTCATTTCCTCAATTCTCCAGGATACAGGGCTGGACCCTAAAAAGGGTAGGAGGGTTGGCCAGGTTAATAAATGGTTAGAACAGTGGTGCCATAGTCAGGGGTTTGGGTACCTTGAACATGGGGCTCAGTTTAGTAGGCTGAGTCTACTGGGGGCTAGTGAAGCTGGTCTGACAAGGAAAGGGAAGAGTGGATTTGGTAGGAGGCTTGCCAGACTGGTCAAGGGTGCTTTAAACTAGATGTGTTGGGGAAGGGGGGCATTGTTCCATCCCAATACACCCAGTCACTTGCCAGCACCTACAGTAAGCATTCAGAGCAATGTAGAGGTATTTCATCTACTCCAGCTGGTGAGCTGGCTTCAACTGCAGTTTGGCTCAGATGCCTCTATACAAATGCCCCTAGCAATGGGAACAAACAAGAGGAATTAGAGATGTGTGCACGTTTAGGGGGGTATAATATCATAGGTATCACAGAAACATGGTGGGATGGCTCCTAAGAATGGTGTGTTGGAATGGAAGGTTACAGGCTCTTTAGGAAAGACAGGCCTGGTAGGCGGGGAGAGGGAGTTGCTATTTATGTTAGGGATAGGCTGGAGAGTATGGAACTCTGTCTGGGGACAGGTGAGCAGTC
>JANRGW010031885.1:0-11739 GCA_024733675.1 Psilopsiagon aymara | reverse complement strand
TCAGCACCCTCACAGGGAAGAGCTTCTACCCAAGAGCTCATCTCAGTCTCCCCTCTGGCAGTTAAAGCCATTCCCCTGTCCTGTCCCGATAGGCCCTTGTCCGAAGTCCCTCTCACTCACTGCTTTCCACCCAAAGGGAGCAATGTGAACGATGCTTGTGCTCTTCTGACACAAAAAAATACAATATCCCATTAACTTCTCACTCTGCCACTACTTGGTGACTAAGAAAGAGTTAAAAGCACTTGGACAAATGAGGAAAGATTTCCTTCACCATTTCTGCTCCTCTTTAGTCCCGTTTTGGCCTGTCTCTTGAAAGAAACTCTGGGCAAAGCCCAGCTGCGTGCTCCCTGGCCACCACCAGCTCTGCAGGGCTGCCACAGGTTTCCAAGTGGGATGGACACGGGTTTCCAATACAGGGGACACGGATTTCAAGGAGGGTGAATCTTGGTGGGGTACCAGAGATGTGACGCCTCTGATGCTGGTGGCACTGATGGTCTTGGTCACTGATGGTCTTGCTCAGCTGTCCCCCAAAGTGGAAAAATATATGGAAAACCAAAGATTAAACCACAAGTCCCTCCTACGGCTTGCACTGATAGACCAGGGGACATGGAGATGTGCAGAACTTCCTATTGAACTGAAAGAGGATAAAATGGCTCAGAGCCAGAGAGCCTGGGCTCTGCCATTGGGAAGCAACCAGCAAACATCAGAAACGAATATTCAGGGGGAAGGGAACCCACCATCAACTGCTGGTGCTGGCTGTGCTCCCACCAGGAATCACAAGTCACTAACGCAGTTGCTGAGCTCATATGACCCCAGGATGACTCATAAGACTAAACAGAAGCTGGAGTCATCAGCAGTTTATTCCCCTCAAATATTGACACATGCCTTATAATTACGGCATAAGGGAAGCAGGTGGGATCAGAGAAGTCGGAAATCACATTAAAGCTTAAAACCTCCAATCAGAGCAAAAAAGGCTGCAGAGAGCATAAAATATTTGGGGAGGGGGAATATGCCCTTTAAAAATAATTTATATCCAAGTGAAAATCTCATTTTAATACTTGACCTATTAAACCACTCAAGCTGGAAAGATAAGCTGCACAACAGCAAGCCAGCATCAGCAGCCAGTGCCTCGTAGATGCGTTTGCCCAGATAAACTTTGAAGGCAGAAGCCAATTTCTCATTAGGATAGTTAAAAATACAGCAAGACAAAACTGCATTAGTGAGAATGATGGGGAAACAAGTTTATTTTGCGAGCAACCACGCAATGTAAATGCTGATTAAGGATTTAGATGCTGCTGTAGCCAGTGCAGGCTTCAGCCAAACACATGCAGGCAATTTTATGGGGCTTTTTATACAGCTCTTTGCAGCTGTAAAAATTGAAGTGTAAAACCTCCACTTAGGGCACGATTATCCAGCAAACAAGATGTAAAGTGACAGGGCCCAAGGCTGCGTGTCCGGGACCCAATCCCAGCAAAAGAAAACCAATTGTGACTTGGAAAAGGAGGGGATATTCCTTCATCCCCTCCAGTCCACACTCAGAAAGCAACCCTCAAAGTCCATAAAAGCTCATCTGTCACAACCTCAGCAGGTGATTCTCTTGCACAGTAGGAGATGTGAAACCTGTCCAGCCACACACAACCCGGAATGTGTTGACACATGTCTGGAAGAAATGCAACTGCTTTCCCCTGCTTCCCAACATCTGCTCCTCAGCAGTAGCAGACCCCAGGGACCATCTGACACACAGCTTAAATCCAGGTGCTGCTGGCATCAGCTGGCATCACTCCTGGGACTCGTTTCCAAGGAAGCCTCATGATTTTCTGCTGCTCTTCAGAACAGAATTATTGAGATTGGAAAAACCTTTAAGATCATCGAGCCTAGCTGCTACTCCAGCACTGCCAAGCCCATCATGTCCCGAACTGCCACACCTACACATCCTTTAAATACCCTCAGGGATGGTGACTACTCCAGTGCCATGGGCAGCTTGTTCCAGTGCTTGACAACCCTTTCAGTGGATAACTTTTCCATAATATCCAACCTAAACCTCCCCTGGTACAGCTTGAGTCTTCTTCCTCTTGTCCTATTCCTTGTTACTTGGGAGAAGAGACTCACCCCACCTCCCTAAAACCTCCTTTCAGGTAGCTGCAGAGAGCAAGAAGGTCCTCCCGAGCCTCCTTTTCTCCAGGCCAAAACAACCCATGCAATTGGCATCAGCTCATTGATCCAACCTGTCCAGATCCCTCTGTAGAACCTCCTTCCCTCCAGCAGATCAATGCTCCTGCCCAACATGGTGTCATCTGCAAAATTCTGAGGGTAGACTCAATCCCCACATCCAGCTCCTTGATAGGGCCACCAGCAAGCACAGATCCTCATTAAAGCTCCTGGAATTTATCCATCATTTCATCTCTGCAAATCAGGCAGTAACTTATAGCTTTGTACAGTCAAATACCATACCAGAGCCATGACTGTGATACGACAGAGAACTTGAATGCTTGTCCTCATGAGGAACTGAGCCTCTGTGACGATTACCCAGAGTAAGCAGCATGAAAACCTTGGGGAAGGGCTACCTCCAGGCTTAGTAGCTAAGCAAAGAACTAGTGCTTAAGAGGACACCAACATGGGGATACATCAGCAAACAGCACGGACAAGGAGAAGATCTACAGAGCAAAAGAGCTGGGGAGGAACTGTTGGGAAGATACTTCTTATTGTTCCATTGGATCTTCTTGGTTTCAGGCTCTTTTGGGCTCCCTGATACAGGAGGGAAGGATTCAAAACATTGCCAGACCATCAGGATAAAAGTACAGAGCTGTTCAGAAAGGGCTCCATCAGTTTATACTAACTGCCACGATACACCTGAGACAGTAGACATGAGGCAAAGCAGAATGATTCAAGCTCAGTTTATTATTCTTCGGGGAACACGGCGCTCCTTGCTGTTACTAATGCTTTAACTTGCAATAAAACAAAGGCCCAGCACAAGCCAGAAACAAAAATACAAACATGAACCTTGAGAACAGACTATAAAAACCCAATGTTTCTTTATATTGATGGATCACCCGCTACTTTTGACAGCTCCTCTGAAAATCCCCATTGAAGTATGAGGGTAAACATGCTCAAAGTCTGTGAAATAGTATTTGAGTGACACAATGAGCCCTTTTTTAGTGTGCAAAGGAAAAAACGCGTGTCCTGTGAAATTAAAAAGCAGACCATGGGTATCTCAAGCAGGCTCCATGTACAGTACAGAAGATACAAGCATCAAGAGCTCCGAGACATCAATGTACACCCTGCTGTGTGTCAAACCAATAGTCCAAAAAAGACTGATATTCAAAAAGCAAGCAACCCTGACCAAAGTAATAGAGAAAAAGGTATTTCACGGTTTATAACCAGCAGACACAGGATAAGCATGTCTGCTGATGAATTATCCTTTCAATATGGAGCAAAATGATGGGAAAAGCAAGTAATTTGAAGCCCGTAGATTACTTTTCTAAATTCAGACAAAGACATAGGCTAGAGCTCACTGACAAGGCAAGACATTAGTTGCCAGATAAAGGTTCCAACCATTGAAGAGAGTAAATTAGCATCCTTCACTACCATCGTCTCTGCAATTGCAGTACACATGGTTCAGAGATATATATCCTATCAAGCCACATCCAACAGCATCAGGGACAACACAGCAAAAAGGAAAACAAAGGGGCTTTCCAGATAGGTCCAAGAGAAAGTGAACGTGAAGCTGAAAGGGATGGAGGGAATGGAAATGGGTTTGGGCAGGAACACACACGAAATGATGAGGAAATGATCCTGTTTAGGAGGAAAGAAGACCTTATTTCTGAGGGCTTGGCAGAGTGCTATATCCCCATCACTACCAGGTCTCCCACGGCACCGGCTATGCTAGCAGTGGCATCGAGCCATGTCATTTCACTCAAGGTGTGAGGAGCATCACAATCTGGTTGGCTCCATGCAAGCACATCACGATGGTCCATTTGTTCACACCCTGGCAGGAGGTTGCTGTACATTATTTGAAATGAAATGATGGCTGTGAAGAGCAAATTGCAACTGATGCCTACAATAAACAGGTTTCTGAAGCATCAAATCCCAAGGGGATCTCTTTCAAAGGGAGAACAAGCCTCCAATTACAGCTTGATAAAGAGGGAACTCATACTAATGGGAAAAAAGGACTTCATCTCCCTTCCAAAGTGCAGAAGGAAAGAAGGAATTAAGTCCCTATCTTGCACAAAGGGGGCCCAAGCCTAACCAGCCCTTAGGGCATCCTCTTTGTTGGCAGGGATTATGTATCCCAGTCCTACAAAAACACTGGGGGAATACAAAAACCTCACAGACCCATGCATTCAGAAGGTGATTTGGTCAGTCAGTCTCAAGAGACTGTAAGGCAAGGCACAGCTCTTTCAAATATTAACATAAACCACAAAGGGAAACACATACAGGTGACATATTTTGCTACCTTCTTCCTCTCAAAGGAGATTTAACGGACTCCGTGTTTGTATATTGCTGGAAATCTGGCACAGAAGCATGTCAGACAAGCAAAATATGATCCATCCTGCCCGGTGTTAGGTTTAATCTCACAACAGAGAAAAGTAATGGGGATGGAGCTCTGGAAAGCAGAGCCACAGAAACTGTCAGAGATGGCTTTCCTTTCAGCCTCCAAGATGGAGACATCCCAGTGGGCTTGTCAAGCAGGGAGATGTTTCCTTGAAATCAGTCTAATGTCTGCCCACACCCTGCTGGGCACCACTGTTCCATGACTGCACGGGAACAGCAGGGATGTCAGCTCTGCTTTTATATGTATCTGCTGTTTTGAATAAGAAGTCACCCTAGGTATCTCCTGAGGCTAAGACAGAACATTAGTGCCAGCACAAGACTTGCTTTCACAAACTAGCATGGACCAAATGTTACAGTCTACCACTGTGCCAAGCTGCTGTATAATGCATAACACTCCTAACACATCCATCTTCACCTTCAAAACCACTTTTTGCCACTGGACAAGACCAACTCTCTTTTTAATTTGTTTATTAAAGGATGGCATTAAGCATCGCTCAGTGGACCACAATTCATCCCCCTGCATTCCACCCTTCAAGAACAGTTAAACTCGAGCAGCATTAATGCAGAGGCACCACACATTGGCACATTTAATTCACTCAGAGATATTGCCATTTTCTTCTTATTTGTGCAATCAGCCCCTCCCTGTAATGGCACATTGGGGCAAGCATTAGTTGGAATGGTGAGTGCTTATGGAGGGTCCTTAGAGCTGGCATAAATCACCTCCACAGCCCTCACTGCAATTTAGCGTGGGTTGAGTGGGTATTTAAAAAGAAATACAGCACTAATATTCTGACAGCAAATGAATAAACTACAATGGTGAAGCTCCAAAATTTGAGAATTATGTTGGTCCATAAACTAAGAAAACTGCTATCTCTTCTCTGATCCCCATCAAGCCCTGATTACTTCCACACATAACAAAGCGATGCAGAACCATGCGGCAGGAGCTCTGTTCTATCAGACCATTAAGGTATTAATTGCAGGAAACAGGATGCTCCCACAAGAGTTCATCTCCCATGTGAACACAAATTAACCCATGGACATTTCTTGCTTCCCAAGACTTGATTTGCGGAACACCATCCACTGGTCCTTCCATATGCTGATGTGGAACAGCGTCCTCTGCTCTTTACTGGTTTGGAACGGCTGGGGAGGAGAAGCTGAGGGTTTCTGAACAAGAATTTCTCATGTTATGAAAATCAGTGCCCCAGCACAAGCACAAGGGTCGCATGTGAATATGCATCATACGCAGGTGAAATAAGGGCAATGGCCCGAGACACTTCAGGCTGGGACCGTGGTATCACCACTCAGGTTGAATGAGGTCAGACAAGGCAATAACCTGGATGATGCCCTCAGGAAGCACCAGATGGTGTGGGAAGAGGAGCATGGCAGGTGATGGTGCGCTGTGTTCTTCCTTTGTGACCACCAAGGCTGTCCCTCCACCAGCAGCAAAGCATGGACAAGCTCTGTGCATCCCAGCAGCAGGAGCCCTGAAGCCTTTTACCAGGTGCCAGCATACGGCTCGAAGGCCAGGATTCATTCTGATAATAATTACAATCTGCCTTCCTAACCTCTCCCCACTGATTCAGTTAATGAATTGTTCTTCATTACCCTTTGCTGAGCTCCCTACTGAGCAGCAGCACAGCCCTGTCTCCAGCTCATCAGCAGCTCTGGGACTGGCAATGGCAATACTGCTGCATGGCCCTGCCAAAAACACCTTGAGAGCATCCAACAGGAGCCCACGGATCTCCCCAGCCTTGTGAAGATACTTATGCAGGCGCTATGGAGCCTTCTCATAGAGGGTGGATAAAACATCTGGACTTGAAATGTCAGTGTCAGATCCAAACTCCTCCAGCTAAGGAAGGGTATCACGTACCAAATGAGTTCTCTGGAAAATGCTGAACAAGCATCTTCAGGCCTCCCATGCACCTTAAAGCCATTAAGTAGCACTGCAAAGCCAAAGGAGAGATGCTCGTAAGCTGGACCATCCCGGTCATCGAGGGTAAGACTGGCTGAAGACTCCTTAGCCATGGCCTTCAGCTCCTCCACAACCCTCCTGAGATACTGAGAACACAGGTTCCTCCCCAGCCAATGCCAGAAGTGTTTTGCTCCTTGCTATGGAATTGTTCCCATGTCTGAAGCTTTTTAGGCTATTCCCTGTCTTTCTGCAGAGCTGCATAGGAGGGAGGCGTCAGCTCGTGGAAAAGGACAAACAGATCCAAATACTCCCAATGGGACAACTTTATCTCATGCCTTCTGTGAAAGAAAAGCAGCAACTGCTCCCACATCCTTACACAGAGAAGTACTAAATGTCGTACTGAAAACAGCATTTCTCTGTAGCCAGCAAAGCTGAAAACCCTGGGAGGCTTTTACTGCTTATGGCTCCCGCCTGGACTGACATACTTGGAGCACAATAAAAAGCAAAGCCTGTCCCCACCCAGCAGGGCTTGGGGTGATGCTCAGGACCACCATGTCCACTGTGAAGGACCATGACCAGGTGATGGTATCATGTTCCCGCAGCCAGAGCAGTGCAAACACCCTTTTAGCATCCTTTGGCTAAAGGATTAACCTCAGTGAGCCCTTTCATTTAAATCACCGCTCAAGGAGCTGATTCAGCAAGAGAGTTTATAGCCATTATTTACTATTTATACAGCTCCAAGCAGGCCCTTGCTGCTCCAGGAAGGTGGTGGCACACAGAACCCCACAGTGCAGAGCTGGTGCTTCGAGCTACATGGGGACAGTTGGAACTACCTCAGAAACACTCAATGTAAGCCCCAGACCAGGCACAGAGTGAAACCCCAGCTCTTGCCATGAGCTGGGTGTATTTGCTGTACGCATCCTTCAGCTGAGCAGCAGCAACAAAGGTATTCAGCACAAGACATGAAGCACTGGCCAGACAGGAGCATCTCCTCCTGCATCCCTCCTCCAGGACTGGGGCAATCTTGTTCCATCAGTGATGGAACTCAATGGATAAAAACTCAATTAGTCTAAAGGCAAGATTATTTTATCCCTTAATTCTTCATTCAAGTCAAAAAGGTCCCAAAAGATCCTGATACATGTGGAATTTCAGGTTAATTCTCATTACATTTGTTACTGGCTTTGCCCAAGGATGACCCCAAACCCTGAGATGGGGACCGTTTGCTTTGGAAATGCAGGTGTGAAATGCAGCAAGGCAAGAGGAGGAGAGGGAGATCCCTTCATCAGAGCAAATACAAGTGTGACAGGACACAAGGGAGCTGGGCAGCTCATCTACATTGCCTCTTATATCCAATACTCACATATTTTTGGTGGAGACCTCCACCTATTATGGTCTAGTACAGCCTAAAGTCTATTTACTTGTTACCAACAAGCTTAGTCATCTGCTGGCTCCTTCTTCGCAGTTTTACTGCATGTCACATTCAAGGAGGTCTCAAAGGTCTTTTTGGGCAAACACAGTTTCCCAGAGCATCCCAGATTTTGTTTTTCTTTAAGAAGTCTAGAGATACAGATATATTCCAACTACGCTACTTGGGGCACATGAGACACAGACGTGACAGCCTGAACTAGAGACAGACCCCAAGCTGTGAGAGAAGCAAGAAAATGTGCAATTAAACTTTTGCTTGATCCGTATCACCCCTCCTCTCTCTGGAGCATCCTCAAGCCAAGGGTCTGGAACTTGCGGCTGAGTATATGTAGAACCAAAGCCAATGTGGCTTGGTTCAGTGCTTTTCGTTGTTTCTATCTCATAATAACCTCAGAAGATATCCATAACCCAGGCAAGGAAATGCGTTTGTTCAGTGAACACGGCATGGTTTTCGAGTAGAAAAATATCCTTTTAATTAGCTTGCCAAGTGCATATATATATATATCTACCACACACAGATATATCTGTGTGCGATGTATAGCACTTGTCAGCCCTAGAATGTGCTTCCTGTTCCAGCTTCACAATGCTGAGAGGAGGGTTTACTCACACCACAAAGACCCTTTTGGCACCAAGAGCTGAATCTTCAGCCCAGTTACCCAACCCCTGTCCAAACTACAGAGTTTGGTAGCCAAGCACCTATAGAGATGTTTCTGCTTAATAGAAAGGCAGATGCACTTTGCCTCTAGCCAAGGCTATGCCGGGAAGGAAGAGCATTTGTTGGACAAACCCCACCACCATGCTGTGAAGCCATGGGAAGAGGCAGGAACTGCAATAATGCAAAATGCTGAGAAGCTGCACTTCAAAACCCAAACATTTTTCCTTTCAAGCACTCCCTGGGATGCTGCTCGACAGCTCCGCTTCCCCTTCGCTCCCACTCACTGCAGTGGAAGTTCACAGTTCAGCAACCAAAGTTGCTCTGAAGAAGGGCAGACACCACAGCGGTGGGAGCATCCTCTGATCCAAACGTGAATGACCCTAAAAGCACAGCACAAAGGCTTCCAAAAGTACTGCATAAAGTGTCTTTACACCTGCCCTCTTTCTGCCTTTTATTTTAGCTTTGATGCAAGCAGCACGCACCGGTTCCTGCCCTCCTAACTAATCAAAGCCCTAGAAAAGCTGCCTAAAGGAGAATATACACACTAGGAAAATACCCAGGACCAAAATCCCTGAACCCTTAGCATGTGCACACCACTCAGGCCCTGAAATTACAGATATCATGACTCCTTTAACAGCTTTCCCTTGGTCTTATTTTATGGCTCGCTTCACAGGAGTAAGCCTACCATAATCATAAGCAAAATTCAACTCTAAAGATGTTAAAACCAGCTGCTGAGAAATGTAAAGGCTTTATTTTGTAATTAATTTGACTAAAAGTCCCTGTTCTTTAGCACCCTGCTTCAGGAGCTCACCTAACACAGATTTTCCTTCTCTCCATTTCAAGGAAATGATGTGATGCAATTTCTGCTCCCAACAATATCCTGCACATCCAGCACAGAAACACATGCAGCTCCACTTGCTTTGCAGCACCAGTAAGAAAGCCTATTTCATAAATCCCTTCAAGTGGCCTTCAGAGGCATTCTGACATCAAACCTACCTAGAAAAAGGGGATTTTAGGTTAAGCCATGCAATGCCTACGCAGGAAAACCAAGAGGTGGCACATGGCAGGCAGCTGGGGAAGGAGGCAGCACTCCGCAGGCGGGTGAGGGGCTGGGAGCTCAAGGAGCTGCCTTGTGCAGATGTTGCTGAGGGTCAGGATGCTGCAGGGATTGCGGGGGATGGATGCTGAGGACACAAAGCTGCCCCAGCAAGAGACCTGCCTGTGGAAGGATGCAAACAGGGAGCGATGCCCGGCTGCAGTCAAAACTCTTTTTACAGCCAAAACTGGGCTGTGTTTGAAACAAGGGTGTTGCACCTAGAAGTAAAGAGGTACTGCATGACCCAAGTATCAGGCTGATTGATGAAAATATGTTGACGGAGAACCTCTTCAATGGGATCAACTCTTCAAATGCAACTCCAAGTGAAAATATTTCATGGTCATCCTGCCACTGGCAGAGCAGACCCACAGCTCTCTGGGGTGTGCAGCCTGTCCCAGATGCCCAGGAAATAAAAATGGGCATCACCAACGCAGCTAAACCCAAGAGCCCTAGCCCAAAACCTTCCCTGAGTGCAAAGGGGGAAGGAGCACTTCTTGCTCCTTCTATCACATCCTTTCTTCTTTCCAAAACCATTTACTGTTATAACTCCAGATATGCGTCATTATCTGCAGAGACTTCTTACACAGAATCATAGAATGGTTTGGGTTGGAAAGGATCTCAAGATCATCCAGTTCCAACCCTGTCATGAGCAGGGACACTTCACACCAGACCACGTTACCCAAGACTCTGTCCAACCTGGCCTTGAACACTGCCAGGGATGGGGCAGCCACAGCTTCTCTGGGCACCCTGTGCCAGCGCCTCAGCACCCTCACAGGGAAGAGCTTCTTCCTCAGATCTAACCTGAACTTCCCCTATTTCAGTTTGAACCCATCACCCTTTGTCCTATCACTACAGCCCCTGATGAAGAGTCCCTCTCCAGCATCCTTGTAGCCCCCTTCAGATACTGGAAGGCTTCTCATGGAAGTTTCAGCCTCACCAAGGGAATCTGTGACAGTTTCATCAGGGCTCCGCATTTTTCGTGCAGTCAGTTTTCCTTTTTCCACCCTGGATTTGCTGCCCTGAGCATTCCCTTGGCTGCGGGTGAGCACACACAGTCTCACCGCCTCCATCCTTTGCAATGACATAAGAAATACAGAAGAATTTCAGGAAGCTCTATGCACTTTCACGTCTCCCTGGTGACTTCTTAAAAGCATTGCCAGATCCTGGAAAGCCTCATCTGCTCTATTGCATGCTTTTGCAGCTACTTGTTCCCAATCAAGTCAGCTACTCTAAGTCACCTTGTAGATATTACTTATCTAAACTAACCTAGACCGTGCTGGCACATCATGGACCACAGCAGCTTTCACAGCTGACCTGTCTGAGATGACAAAGCAATATAGAAAGTACGAAACTGAGCCAGTGAGGGAAAAAAACAGATAATAGGGAATGGCAGGGAGGGGTTTGTGGTGTGGAGATGGACCGGCTTCAACGGGACAGGCTTTCCTTCTTCAGCTTTGGCTGCCAGAAGGAGAAACACTGGCTCATCTTGGAAGGCCCTTTCATGACGTTTTCCTTATGATCACTTGTTCTGCTTCTGCCTTCAGCCTTACTGAGTGAGGGAAATCCCTCTCTCCATGTTTAGATCCACATCAGTAAGAAATAAAGGCTCAAACTGACCCTGTTATGAGACTGATGCTTCTAAATGAGCTGGCTGCAAACTCCTGGGGCAGTGACCATCCCCATGCACCTCCTGCTCCAGCACCATGTTCCAAGGCTGGGCTTGGAACCACAGTTTCACAAAGCAACGTAATTAAGTTCTGTGGCCCCAGTCCTGGCCATCACAGTGTTGTCCATCATGGATAAACCCCACTTCCCAACCCTTTGGGTTTCAACAAGAGGGAACCTAAAATTACAAAATCATAGAATAGTTAGGGGTGGAAAGGACCTTAAGCTCATCCAGTTCCAACCCCCTCCCGTGGGCAGGGACACCTCCCACTAAACCATCCCATCCAAGGCTCTGTCCAACCTGGCCTTGGACACCACCAGCGATGGAGCATTCACAGCTTCCCTGGGCAACCCATTGCAGTGCCTCACCACCCTCACAGGAAAGAATTTCTTCCTCATATCCAATCTAAACTTCCCCTGTTTCAGTTTGAACCC
>JANRGW010031884.1:0-25534 GCA_024733675.1 Psilopsiagon aymara | reverse complement strand
GGGGGGGGGGAGGGGTAGTCCCAGCCGTGGGGCGAGCAGGGCGGGAGGGAGTCCCCAGCCTTGCCGCTGTCCCCAGCTGCGCTGCGACTTGAGGCCCTGAGCTGGGCTGAGGGAGCAGAGGGGTCCCCATCCGCTCTGCTCCTCCCCGAAGCCTCCGGCCTCCCTGAAGCTTCCCGAGGGAGGGCTGAGGGGGTTGTTGGCAAGAGAAGGGCTGTAGCTGAAAAATCTCTGCATGTTGGTATGTTGTTTGCCACAAGGAGAGGAAAATAGACCCGAGGCTGCGGCGCTTGGCAGCGGACGGAGCAGCTCTGGGAGCTGGCATAATTCCTCGCATAACTTCTGCGAAACAGGGAATTGCACCAGCTTTTAGAACAGTGTTTTCCCTTTTCGTTTCTGAAGTGTATTAACCCAACTCGAGGGATGTTGCCTGTTCTCAGGGCTCTTTGTGCAGAAGCAGAATGTACCTGTTAAACTGTCTTGGGGTTTGGCGTTAATTTGCGTGGGGTGTGTTTTAGGTACAGTTACGTGTTTTGCTCGAAAATATTTCAAGTGTGTAGAGTGGTCTGGAGCATTCGCTCATCTGAAAATGGATGTGTGTGCAGCACTTCCCCTCTCCTCATCTGTTTCAGTAACCACATTAGTGATCTGAAGGAATAGGAACGGGGAGAGGCTGGTATTTCATTATGTTTTCCTCTATGAGAGGATGGTGAAGTTCAACCCTGTGCTCGTTTCGCGTCTCACCTTGTTAGCGGGACCCCTTTGCAGAGGGTCTGCGTTTGATATCATCAGGGTGGTTCCCTACCCTGGACACCAGAGTTATTTCAGGGCCCTACCTGTGTGGCAGCGGGCTCTGTGCCCTGCGGAGGGAGGGGATCTGTCGACCTCCCCCTAGGCTGACCCACCAAGGATATTTTCTGACGTGTTCAGAGTGAGAAAAGTAATTTTCTTACAGTCTTGGCAGATCCCTGGTGGTGAGGTGGGGGGTGTTTATTTTTGGTGCTTCGTCTGAGTTGCCCATACCTTTCCCTCTCTTTGCCTCCTTCGGGTGTCTCCCTGCGGTGGACTTCTCGCAGCCGGGAGTGGCCGCCCGGCCCCGCCGGCTCAGGGAGCTCCTCCGCCGCTGCCGCTGCTTGCAGGTCCCGAGTGCCCTCTGCAGACGGCTGTGAAGGGCGCAGGGCTGCCTGCGTGGCGGCGGCTCCGACGGGCCCTACTGCCTGCTCCGGGGAGATATGCTTGCGGGGCTGGGTGCTGGAGTGGGGCTGTCTTCCCTCAGCTTGTCCTGCAGACCCCTTTACCATAACCCCAGCGCTGCTGTGTGCTGGGCACACTGTTCTTATAACAGTGTCTCACCCAGCTAGGCTGCTGACCAGGGATCCTGAGCACTGTGAATAATTATTATCCTTTGCAGGTGCCCTACCTAAAGTACTCCAAGCTTGAGTTTTAATAGTGCTGAGTGTCAGTAAACTCTAAATAAAATGGCCTTTATGTGTGCTTGCCAGCTGGGCCCTGGATTTTGAGGATTCTGGGTAGGTCTGGAGTGATCCTGCCTGTGACCTGCAGGGCACAGCGCCTATCAGGGTCACTGTGACTGAATATTTGACTTCCCAGGGTGCCAGTAGTCCTTTTACTTGTTGGCTTTATTGGGCTCTGAGAAGTAGCTTGGCAGCTGTGCCAGGACGTGTGCTGGGTCTGGCTGCAGATGGACACAGTCCTTGCTGGTGCTGGCTTCTAGCCCCTCCCAGCATGCTTCCTTCCCCATCACTTAGGCACAGGAGCCCCTGTGCATCCTAAAGCCATTCTCATTCCTCAGTGCCCCTCTCAAGTGAGCATGTTTTTTCTCCTGTTTCAAGGCCTGCCACAGCTTTTGCAAAATATTAAACTGATTTCACATCTCTCTAAGGCATCATTTGTGCAGTTGGAGCTAGATGGGATTATAGTCCCTTGCACTGGCTCTACGTGACAGTCCCATGTAACATACACCCTTAGTGCATGAAAAGCTGAGAAAGCATAAGCATCCTCGACCTGCAACACTCAATTCCTGCCTAAGACTTGGAGCCAGCAACCTTCACTTACCCTTATCTCAGGAACAGGCATACCAACCTCAGTAGAATTGGGAATGAGCAAAGCGTCAGTCCAGGATTAAAAAAATCGAAACCCAATATAAGCAGATCGTGATCTGTTCAGCTTGGTGAGGGTGTGGGGCTAACTGTGCAACAGAGATAGAATAAGAATCAGTAGTGTCGAAGCAATCACACCTTCACAATGTCAGTAATGCTCTGTTTAAAATTGTGCTGCTCCTGCTCTAAAGAAGATGACTTTGCAGAGTGTATTTCTCTGCATAGAGGAAACTTCATCACACCAGCATTTTAAAGTGACCAGCCACAGCTGTGTATAACTTCACAAAATTGAAACATAAAAATCTCGTTTAACTAAGTGACACTGATGCAAAGCTTAGGATGTAAGAAGAGTTTGCATGGGCTGTGTCTGGCCTTTACAAAACTCAAGTGGTAAGCATGGTTTCTTAATGTCCTGTTTAAAAACAGAAGTCCTAGAGCCCACAGTGAATCTCAATATACTTAATCCAGCAAAAACACCTGGCAAAAGCACACCCTTGTATGTTCAATCATATTTGTTTGTGTGTATCTTTATATACATACAAATGTATGTGCATATGTATGTGAGTTTGTATATGTGTGCGTGTTTATCTTGGTCTTTCTGAAAGAAAGTAATGATTAGCTGGGCCTTTTATCTGGAGGAAGTGGTAAAATGTTGCAAACCAAATTTGCATTTCATTGAAGGACTATAGAGTCCCTACAGATTTGCCTAAGGAGCATTAAAAGGACAAGTATTATCCTACAGCTCAGTCAAGCTGCAGTATGTTACATTTAAGGGATATGGTTGAGGAGTGAAGGCTTGAGCTATTTGATGTTATTAACATCTTAAAAGAAGATATTTTTTTTTAGCATTAACCATATTAGAAAGAGTTGGTTGTTACCATTATTGCTGGCCTCAGCAAACAGCTGATACTGAGCAGGGGTGTGCTGCTTTCATTGCTCAGCAACAGCAAACCATCCTCTCCATTCCTTTCTCCACTTTTGTTCCCTTGGACTGACTTCTGCAATGCTCTCCCTCTCTGTGTTTCTCGGAGCTACTGAATGCTTTGAGATTTCAGAGGAGAAAATGGAAGGTATAGTTTTCTGCAGCAGCTGTTCATCTTACCCTTTCTTTAATACTAGAACAGGGGAGGTCCCTGGGGGAAATATGGCATTCACACAATCTGGTCTTGTCTTTGATAACTAATAAGAATACATGGCAAAGTGCACGCTTGGCATCTGGAGTTTGCTGTGATGCTAAGGGCCAAGGACATTCAACAACACAGGACATCCTTCTAGTGAGCTGGTAAACAAGGTTAAATATATGCATACCTGCAGGGTGACTAAATATGATTCACAGTGATGTTACTAGTAACTTGCTAGTATTTTGTGTCTGAAATGTGCCCATCCCTTGCTCTAGGCAAATGCACAGAAGAGAATCACAGAAAAACACAGGCTAGTTCACTTTTAGCAAGAGCTATAACACAGCCTCATGTTGCTAAACTGTCTTTCTATATGAAAAAATAAACAAGCTTTATATGTAAATCAGTCTTCATGAGGAAGGCAGCACTATGGACATTGAAGCCCACTTAGAATCAAAAGGTTTAAAAATAATGCAACAGGCCAATAGATGCTGGAAGTGAAGTATAAACCTGGAAAAGTACTCTTTGTTTCCCTCCTGTTTTCTCTAAGTGTTACTTCTGGTGGGTTCTCATCTAAGATCTATCCCAGAACTTGATCCATCTTCAATGCAGTCAATGGTCAGACACTTGCTTCTGACTTCAGTGTGGGAAGGATCAACCCCTTAAGGGCTGGACCAGGAAGCCTGAAGAGCTCATTAGCAGCCTTTCAAAGCTGGGATTTATTTTGTCCTTGGAGTGGCAGGGTGGTTTCTGGCAATCCTCCTCTGCCACTGTTTTGTTGCCTTTGTCATCAGAACAGATGCTTGGGTACTCTTCCAGTGTCACTGTTCCAGTGTCACATATTGTGCCTACCTGTAGCGCCTGGTCCTGCTCTGATGCTCTGAGCCATCAGAAACTTTCTTCAGCCTTACAGATTTATTTTTCTTCTCTTACTTTCCAAAGTGCTCATTTTTCTCCGCCTCCTTTTTTCCATGCCTCCTCTGACTCATTCTGCTCTTTCGTGGCCTTTTTTCCCCTTGCTCTCCTTTCAGTTATTTTCTCTGCTTCTCCAATTTGCTTTCCCTGAGCCACTTTCTGCTTGCTTTTCTTGCCTCCAGTTTCCCTCACCATCATGGTGCCATCTGCGATATCTGTGACTCTCCAGAATTTTTGTTTCATTCTGCTTTACTGGGGCTCAACTGCTGTCCATCCATAGAAGTTCTCCAGTAGTGGTGGAGATTTCCTATAGAAACTTCGTGTCTGTAGCTTGCCTCATTGCATGGAGGTGGTCACTTCACCTGCAGCAGACCCTGAGCAGTCCCTCCCAGATGTCTAACCCTGTGCTCTAGGTGTGAGGCCCTGCCCTCCAGCCTGGTTGCCTCGTACAGGAAGCAGTCAATCAGCTGTCTTCAGTGTCCGAGTTGCTGTGCTCCAAGCACACATGGGAAGCTCCTGTAGGGCTGCCATTGGAAGGACTTGCACAACGCAAAAGGCAGTTCCTAAAGAGCCAGCCCAGGAACATTATGTTTGCTTGCAAATGTCATGTTCATAACTTATGGGTTTCTATATGCTGTATTATAGTGTTGTTGTTTACAGGACCATCTGGGAGCTCTACAGAGGCAGCATAGTGGTTTCCACAGACAGCAGCTGTTCCGGTGCTGGTGCTGTGACAATACAGATAAATACACTGCATCTATTGTGCTCTTTTCATTGTTGACACTGTCAACAGTTCATTAGTGGAGCTTGCTCAGAGCTTCTGTCTGGCAGACAAAAAATGCAGCTCTTGGTTATCAGGCTCTGACAGTGCTACATAACCAAAATGTAGTTGGGGCTTCTGGGTTTGTTTTTTATTAGCTAAATTTCGTGGTTCATCAGTAATGACGGAGATAAATGAAGCTGGCTGTGTTGTTGTAAAGAGAAGCACAAGTTGTCTTTTTGTGGTGGATAGAGGCAATGCTCTGGGAGGATTTTGGTGAAAAGGAGTGGAAATGATGGAAATTAGGTGTTCTTTTCATGACAGTTCTCACCTGATAAGAAATAAGCACTGCATTTTTCATGGGGATTTGACTGCTGTGTTCACTTTTATCTCATGCTTCCTTGACATCTTTTTCTTTCTTGTGGCTAATCAGCATCAAGACAAGGAGCTCTGCGGGTCTGATTGTTACCAGGAGGTAACAGATCCTGGGAGATCCTGTAACTAAAAATACGTATGTGGAAAAATCATCAGCTGGAAACTCTGGACTTTTCATCTTTTAACTTGCCTCCCCACTTTGCATGGGTATTCGAGTGTGCCGGGGTCATCAGGTAGTCATGGTCACAACCTACTCTCTGGAGGATTTCAGTTGGTCAGTTGTTTGGATAGGACTTTGCTCTGTTGGTATTTTTTACATCTGCTGCGTATGAACTGCAAAGGAAGAAATGGCCTGTGTTAGAGCTAGATGCATGCAGTGTGGATAGGGTTTTGAAAGCTCCCTATCTTTCTGCATCTAGCAGATTTCTCTTAGTATCTTCAGTATGCTCATTGCTACCTATTGGGACTTCTGAAAGTATGGAGTGACTTAAATGCACCCTGTGCAGTCATACCTCTTTAAAAATCCTGTCCCTATTTTGTCCCCCCCCAGCATCAAGTTTAAGAAGGCCAGCACGACATGCAACAAAAAAAAAAACCACCTCCCTGCACCTTTCTTCTTAGCTGCTGCCCGAGTAATGACGCCAAGAGATGGCCCTTGTCAGGGATACTGCATAAATAGTAAACCTTTTGTAAAGGCTTTAGACTCTGGTGACTCTTGTCATATTTGGTGGATGAATTTCCCTATGAGGGGAAGGGGCAAGTGTGTCTGCCCCAAGAGAGGGGTGTGGTAGGATTAGGCAAGAGGCATCTAAGAGTTGTTGCTGGAACTGCCATACAGAGTCAGGCCAATGCCGTAGCTAGCTCTGGGATCTTGCCTCTAGTGATGAGAACCAGATGCTGCAGAAGACAGCATGGGTAGCCAGCAGAGAACAGAAAAGTGACAGTCCTGGTCTCAAGGTAATTGGAGATCTGATATCTCTGATTGCCTGTAATTATCTGCCTTTCTCTGGATTTTGTCAAGACTTTGGATTTAAGGGATTCCAGTGGTGTGGTTTCTGCAGAGTTAGTAAAGAAATGTTGTGTGAAACAAGCTTTCCCATCTGTTGTTTCTTTGTAATTTCCTGCCTTTACATACCATTGAGTATTCATTTGTCCTTCTGACGACCTTTTACCCTATTCTCCTCAGTCAGAGGAGGCAGCTGTAAATGGGAGCTGTTTTGGTCTTGTCAAAGTCCAGTCTGAGGTGGCTAATGCCATAGTTCCCAGGCAGCAAGATTAAGAAAACATGTATCTGCAGGGATGAAGGATTCCTGCCACAGGAAGATGTGGCAGCTGCTGGGAGAGAGAGGCATCATGGCCATGAAGCAGGGAAAGATGTCAACTGGTCTTGAGAGGAGGCCAGTTCAGCAGAAGGGGAAATGCAAAGCCGTGCAAAGTTGCAAAATAGCAGAAAACATTGGGCTGAGTTACTGCCTTTCAGCCCTGATCGGTATGCCTGAGTAGCTTCAGTTCCCGCATGATTCTGTGAAATATCTATCCATGGGGTTATTCAGAAGTCAACTAGACATGGTCCCCAGCAGCCTGATCTGACTTTGGAGTTGGCCTTTCTTTGGATGAATGAGATTAAACTCTTCCATTGAACATCATTCTGAGATTCTGTATACATCCTCTCATGCCTGGGGTCTTCTTCCTATTGCTCCATCTTCATTCTAAATTGTGTGTGTGTGCACATGGGTTAGAATGTATCTGAGGGAAAGGAAGAATAACGGTACAGGATAAAAAGACTGAGTGCTGCGCTATTAATGAGTACTGTAACTGGGGAAAGTGCCATATTTCCTATTGAAGCCATACAGCCTGATCAGGAGAGGCAGCAGAGTAGCATTTTCCTGTGCAAGACAGCTTAAGTGTCTTGCTGAAAGATTTGAAATCCCTAACTGCTGCTCATGGGCATGTGCAAAGAGAGCAGGATGGGCTCAAGATCTGAATCTGCAGGCCTTAAAACTCTCTTGCAGGTAGGTTAGCAGAATGCAGTAAGATTTCTCCCTGGATTTATTTGCCACTCTTTTCACTAGGGTATCTACTGTGCAGTCATCCCATAGGGGATGGAGAGAAGATTAGGTCAGGTGCAATATTTTGATCTTCGTGTACATACTAAAATGCAAACCATTTAGGAGTATTGCCATTCTATCTTGCGCACATCTTCAGAAAGTACACCTTGGATTCTGCTCTTGCTCAGACTCCTATACATGCTGAACTGATTTTGAGAAAGTAGGAGATTCCTTTGACATAATTTGTTCCTCCCGGGACCACATGCCTGAAGTGGAGTCCTTCAGATTGGAGAAAAAGGGTTTGCCCACAGTTTGAGATGATGTATACATAGTGACTTGTACATAGCAACACATCCCTAGAAAAACAGACTTCTATGTGTCATCATTGAGAGATGGCATATGAGACATACTTGACCTAGGCATGAACCTTAGAAGGCACTAGAGGATTGAGTGCATTCCAAGGAAGGTGTTCATTGTGGACACTGACTGTCAAGGCTGCATTGTGATTTCATTACAAGCCAAGGAAGACAGGCTGTGATGATTCCTGTTGTTTGGTAGAAGCACGCAGCGTTACCTGCAGTTGTCAAAATGTCATTAGTTGCAGATTTGGTGGCTCTCATGGCAGGAATACGACAGGCCTACTATGGCTTCTGTGCTGACATCAGGAGTTGGCTCACAGTTAATTCTCCTCCTCTGCTAAGCTCGTTTCCTGTCGTTTGCAGCTTGGGCCCCTCTCCCACGCCGTGAGCCAGTGTGCCAGGTACACAGCTGCTGGCCTGCTCTCAGCCTCCTGCAGCTGCTCCAGCACCAGGGTCCCACAGCAGGAAGGATGCTGCAGGCCTGTGTTGCTGCATGTGCCATGTTTTTCCAGAGACATACTGCTGTGTGTAAAGTTGCTTGGTCTCAAACTGTGGGCAAATCCTGGGACTCATTGTCTGGAAGGAGGCAGAGAAGAGGGCAAAGGGATTGAATTAGGTCACTGACAAGGGTGGTTGTACACACAACAGAGCCCTGCTGAAAGCGTATTTTCCAGGTACAGGTGAGTGCCCCCTGGGTTAGGTGGTATGCCTGTATCGTCCTTCCTGTCACCCAGCATGTGGCCTCCCTTGTGCACAGGGTGATGAAATCTTAGAGGTTTATGGTATTTGGCATCAGAGTTTGTGGTAAAAAGGGAGTCAGTGGGACCCCAGTTTATCCCAAGTCCTATAGACATAGGTGTTCATATAATTTTAATCACTTGAAATCATAGTTGTCCAAGCACAGTATGGGTAAAAAACAGGGAGCAAAGTTTTCCTGGGAGGAATTTGTGCATGTTTTCCATTAGCTGTCATACAGGGACCAGAGCAGAGGAAAAGGCATGAGAGCAGCCTTTTGCCATGACCTCACTAGGAGATTTCCCAGCTCTAAGCTCAGCTCTGTGGCATGGCTGAGCAAATGGAATAAAGCACAACCATTTCCAGGCTACTGGTTGCTTTACTGGTGTCTTATTTTTGTTTTATAGTAAACGGTCTGAATAAGGGTTCTGGGGTCTAAAACCTCCAGACAGAAAGACAGGCACATACTTATAGTCCATGGGCAGAGATAACAGCCCCAAGACACGTAGCTGCTGTACAGATGCTGCATATATGGCCAGTGAGTCCTGTGTGCTCCAGATGCATCCAGATTGTGGTGTGTTTGTGTCAGGGTTAATGGATGGTGGAGGTGCTGGGCTCTGTCTGCCAAGTCAGCTGGCACATGTGTGTCTGTTTGCTCATGTGTTTCCAGCATCTGGAGCTGTCTCTGGCTTTTGTTTTTTTCTATCTCTGTCTCATCAAAGCTTCTGAACAGGGAGAAAAAGACAGGCAGGGGACAAACCCCATAAAGTGAAGAATAGAGCTGGAAAGCTTGATTGCACTTCTGTGAGCCTTCTTTATACAAGTCCTGTTTCCTGCTCAAACTCAGTATAGTGCCTGGGTGAGAGAGGAGTTTGAATGGGGCACCCTAGCCTGTAGTCTCTTACTTCTTCTGCAAAGGCTCGGGTTTCCTGAGGTGAAGCCTTTGACAAGAGCAGTTCAAGTTCCCCACTGCTCACCTAATTGCTGGCAAAGCAGAGGCAGCCCTGTATAGCGGTGTGGGAGAGGAAATTGGTTGCAGGGGAGGGTGAAAGCCCCTTTAAAGCAGTGTTGTCACCAGAGACTTCACCTTGCAAAACCACAGTGTTCCTCATGCATATCTGTGCTGTGATGGGTGACAGCAGTCAGTTATTCAGTGGATCAAGAGGATCAAGAGGAGAGATAGGGGACTCTGCTCCTCCTGGTTGCTTGGGTAAGCAGTGCCTTGCTCTGGTTAATGTGGCTGTGGGGTTGTGAGCAATCCCTTGGGCTGTGGGATCACAGACTGAGACTAACAGATGACCACAAGACATCTGTTAACTCTTAAAAACAGAGACTTGTAGAGTTAAGATAAATGAGGGCCTTACAAACTTTGTGGCTATTGCAGAAGAAATTACAGGGTTCAATATATATATGCACATTCAAGCAGTTACTCTGTATTTGGACTGTAGATGTATGAAAAGAAAGGCTTTAGCCGAGCCAAACTGAATTGTACAGGGAATTCATGTAAGGTCAGCAGCTTTAGATCCCAAAGCTGTGCATCTGTAATCATTAAGCACACGTATAGGAAGCTGTATCATTTACCGTCCATCCTACGCTGTCTGTCTTTTGGTTTTGATATTACTAAACGCTGCAGTAAGAAACAGTGTCAGATGTTATAAGTCATCTGTGCCAGTTTCCAAGTCAGAGTGTGGGTTTGCATGGCTGGTGCCTTTCCAAGAGCTGGAAGGAGGAATATACCAGGGCTGGAAATTCCTGGTGAATGCAAGAAGCTGTAAAACCTCCCACTGCGTGATCTGCGACAGTGTGACAGGCTGACGGCCTTGTTGGACTCTTCCTGCTGCAGCATAAAAAGGCAGTGTGGAGCTGCAGATGCTCTCCCTGATTACTAATGAGAGAAAATCCTAACTGCTTGGCTGGTTTTCCTCAGGGGATGAATATTCAGTGTTATTGGTGAGGTACTTTTTTCTTCGTCCTCTCTTTACCTCCCCCCTGCTCTGATCTGAGTATCTTCATTTGTTTGAAAGTATCCCTCTTTCTGGTTTCCCACTTCCTGAAAATACTAGTTTCAACAGTAAATGCTTATTTGGGAAAGGGTCTGAGGTCAAAGGCATATTTAAGAGAGAGCGGTTGAATGCCAAATCCTGGGTGGGTCAGCAATGAGGTGTTTCCTGCGAGGCGAGAGCTGCAGTCTGGCAGTCTCTGCTCTGCTGTGTCGGTATTTATGGAGACTGGATCAGGACTAGCAGGAGAAGTGGAGGCACCCAGGGGTGGCTAGATCTGTTTTCTCTCATGTGGGCTATTGCAGGGTGACAGCATGTTTCTAATTTCTAACATCATAGGTGGGTGTCTAAGCTGTGGGGACTCTGGCAGCTCTTTTTTTAGGGAAGATGAAAACACCGCTTTTGAAAGGTTTGAACTTTGTTCAAATGTGGGATGGCAACGTATTTGTGGAGGGGCAAAACAGATCCACCTAGGCCTGCTCACACCCAGCAGTTAGGAAAATGAAGGGTACTGGTCTGCAATTGAGGTCTGTAATGTCGAGTACAACCCAGCTAATGCACATTCTGTGGACCCATGCAGATGAGTTAATGTTTCCAGCCTTTCAGAGAATTTCCATGCAAATCTACCTGTCATGAACACTGGCCAAAGCAGGATACACAGCTTATATGCCTGCTGGTATGCTCTGCTCCACTGTCAGAAGAGGGAATGAGCTGTACCGGGGTGAGGTTGTATGTGCTGACAAAACCAGGAAAATGAAGGACTGTCAAGCAATAGAAGAGCTTCTGCAGCCAGGCTACCTCTGTAGGACAGCCATCAGGTAAACCTGGTTGCTCCAGAAACAATCTCCATTTTATTTAAAGCTGTAATTGGAGGAGAGCTGACAGCTTCAAAGTCACACTTTCATCTGGAAAGTTTGCATGGGATCATATCTTGTCGGTAACCAGCAACAAGGACTGATGCAAACTGAAACTGTTTGTGGATGTTCTCCCTACACTGTATGTTTGATTGTTCTTTCTGTACATTTGTCTTTTCAGCAGGGAGATGGAGATGCACTTAGTTTAACACAATTTTAGTTTGTGAAGAGGTTGCTCACAGGCTGCTTGACAGATTTTAAATTTTGATGGTTTTGATTTATTGGATCTTTTTCTGCTCCAGCTTTTTGCTTTTTGTTTTGTTTTTGATTTTTTGTGTTTTTTTGATTTTGATTTTGGCTTGGCTTGGTTTACCAGTGGAGCTTGTTGAGTTTAATAATCTCTTAGGTATTTCATTTTCATCTGTATATCCTTCTCCTTGGAAAAGATGCATGGATGTGGAGGTGAAATGATGACTGGATTAGAAAAAGTAGGTTACAAAGATGAGAAATAAAAGAGCTGCTATAGGGGGATGGGTGATTTTGGGGTTTACTTCTTCTTATATTCCCTGTACACAACCTGTGCTGTATTTCCCTGAGTCTGCTAGAGGAGGGGGAAGTTACAGATGCCCTGCACGTTGCGCATATGCAATGTGGTATTACAGTGGAAGATCCCACACTGAGCAATTCAAAATTAGAAACATTGTAATATATCATTCTGGATACTGGACAACACATTTCCACTTTAACCCCTTCTGCAGTGCTGTGATAATTCAGTGATTAGTGTGTAGATATATATGTATATAGATATACACAAAGTTGTTTTCTGCTTGAAGAACATGATACTGAGAAATCTTCTTTGGGCCGCCCACTGTGGCTTACATGCAGAGAAATAAAAGACTGCTCTTGAAGCCTTTTGTTTAGCTTGTATTTAGTTTTTTCCCCTTATCTGTGGATTGTGGCGTTTGGGTTCTTTCTTGGGTTCTTTTGCTTTGTATTGACAGGAAAAAGGATGAATCATGGTATTTGGAAGTACAAAACAGGCTGTTTGATTATCACTGCTGGGAATGCTGTGCAGTGAAACTGGGTTAGAGCGTAGGTGGTTCTACTTCTGCTTGTCTTGCAACTCTTACATATGATCATAAACAGCTGAATCTGTTTTTAGGCTTGCAACTCTGCTTGTAACTACACCCATCTCTGTTTGGGGTACATGCTTTGTATCAGTGTGGGTTAAAAGACATTTCTGGGGGGCATCATATTTGAGGTTATTCCACATTTTTGTGAGTGGCTGCTTCTGGCTGCTGAAATGTATGTACACATGGAAGTGTGCTTTTGTCTGCACTCATGATCTTCTTACTTTGTTTCTAGGGCTCATCACAATAAAAGAAGCCCATGATATAGAAGCCAGACTTAATGAGGTGGAAAAGCTTCTGAAGAGTATTATAAACATGCCATGGAAGGTGAGTAAGCCAAGTTCCACATTTAGACCATCTTGACTCCTCCTTCATGGTGACTTGCACTTTCATGCAGATTAGAAAGTGATGGGTATTGCCCAACTCTGGAAAAAAGCAGCAGGTTGTTGAGTATCATGAAGAAGTGGTGAGTGCCAGAACTGTGTGATGTTGTCTTCAAGCTATTGCTTGTAATAAGTGTTTATGTTGTACTGAGAAAGGGTGGAAAGGGAAAAGAGGGAAAACAAACTACTGACAAAAAAAGAGTGTCTGTTTCTTTTTGTCTTTTAAGTATTCAAGATCTGAAGTCGTCCTCACATTCTTTGAGAGATCTCCTTTGGACCAAGTTCTAAAAAATGACAATGTCCATAAAATTCAGCCAAACTTTCAAAGTCCAGTTAAAATATCAGGTAAGAGATTCTTAGCTTCCTCCAGCCTACACAAGAGTTACAGAATGAAAATTACTTTATTTTCTGTTCCCCTTATTCTTTCTCCATCAGCAATTCCAAAGATACTTCTCAATACTTTGCTTTATGATACAGAATATAAAATTAGACATGATGTACTATGCAACATGCATTCAGGCAATAAAATGGCAGGTGAAATTGAAGGCTGATTAAGGCAAAGAAGTGAATGTGAGGAAAATGCAGTCCTCACTGTCATCATGTATGATAGTGCTATTACCACCTAGGAAAGAGATTTTGAGGCTATTGATGCAGTTCGGTGAAAATGTAAGCTCAGTGCCAAGTGACGAGCAAAACCAGCAGTGAGAATACCTGGTATTATTAGGAAAGGAGCACAGCCCCATCTTGAATGCAGAGTGCGCAATTCTCTTTTCTCCATCTCAGAAAGGATATAATAGAATTTAAAAGCATGCAAATAAAGGACAAGGATTCAAATCATTTAACAGCTTCTCTAAGAAAAAGGTTAAACGAAGAAGGACACTTCAACTTTGAGAAGAGATGATGGAATGGGAGAATGATGGAAGTCTACAAAGCTGTGAATAGAAGGAGGTCAATTACCCTGTACTTCTCATGAAACAAGAGCTATAGGTCATCCAATAATGTTGAGAGACAACAGGCTTTAAACAGATGAAAGAAAGGTTATAGTGTTGTTTCGTTTCCATATGGAGCACAGTTGAGGAGTGGAACTCACTGTCATAGCATATGGTGGAACTGAAGGCCTTAATGACTTCAAAAAGGAATTAGACAAGCAAATGGAGGGAAAGTACATTGAGACTTGTCACAGGTGGAGACAGAAATTTTCTAAACCACAGATTGCTAGTGAGTGAATGGAGAGCAGTATTAGTCTATCCTTGCCTATTCTTTCATCCTTTTTCCTCTTCATCTGCTACTGACCATATTTTAAAAGTTTGTGAGCTTTAGGTATGCTTGGTTTTGTATTTCTATGCTGAAACATTTTGTTTGAACCTAATGACAGCTGCTGGTTTTGTGTCATCAAAAGAGCGTATTTCAGAGAGTGAAATAAAGTAAAACACTACCTTGTCCCCTCAGTGTGTAAAGTGTTTAGCATAGAACTAGTATCAGTTTTCCTAAGTACTAACAGTGTATCAGTAATGGCCAGTGAGTCAGCATGCTAAAGACATAAACAATGTGTCCTGAAGGATTGGTCTTATACACAGTGTAGATGTGTTGTAGTTGACCCCAAGCTCTAGTTCTAAGTGAACTAGTCCTCTGTTAAATAAATGCTCTTTAAATTAAATGGCAAGTGGTTTACAAGCCCACCAGTGGCTCCTTTAAAGTGTACCGCATTATACAGAGCAGCAGTGAGAACTGTGGTCTTGACAGCCTGTCTGGGCCAGTGCCTTCTTGTTGGGCCCCTCTGAGCCCAGGCTACTGTGCAGCACAGGGATTGTAAAGAAAAGCCCCCAGGGCTGTACTGCAAAGTGAGGTAATGCAGATCTGGCTTCCAGGAGCAAGAGACAGGAGCTGACATGTGTTCCTCATGCCCTGCCTGTGGCTTGGGAGGTTTGGATGTTGCCTTAAGTTAATGTGGAAACCTCAGATAAAATTCCTCATGTGTGTGTTCCTGTCATTAGTCATCTCTCAAAGGGTGAATGTGGTTACTTATTTTGCTCCTGAACACCAAGATGTGTTCTTAGCTCTGACTCTGAAGATCATATGCACTTGGTTTCCTCTGAAATATGTTGCTGCTCTGTGAGACTGGAGCTGCAAAGTGAGTCCTAGCACCTGCCCATTCTGAAATGAAAGATTCCCAAATTATATGCTGTAAAAATGTTTCAAAGGGTAGCTGCTGTCAGTGGCACCTTGCAGGGTTGGTTGCTTGCTTTGTTGGTTTGTTTTCTAGTAAGTAAATATCAAGAATAAATGTATTTGGGATTGCATTGGTTAGAAAATACATTATATGTATTTGGAATTGCAGCATTGCTCTGGTTTAGGCCCTTTTGCTGTTTGGAAGGGTTTAATACAATTCTGGGGAGGGTGTGTACCCCTTAGGGCACATATACTCTGTGTCTATGTGACTGAATATGTCACATGATGGGTACAACAGAGAGAAGATGGTCAAAGTGAATCATAGACTCATAGAATGGTTTGGTTTGGAAGGGGTCTTAAAACTCATCTAGTTCCAACTCCTTGCCTGGGCAGGGACACCTCCCTTGCTCAAAGCCCCATCCAACCTGGCCTTAAATGTTTCCAGGAATGGGGCAGCCACAGCTTCTCGGGGCAACCTGTGCCAGCGCCTCACCACCTTCATAGTGAAGAATTCTTTCCTAATATCCAATCTAAATCAGAACAGAGTACCTGGCTGATGGACAGAACCTATCAGCAAAGGGAACCCTCCTGCAAGCCTGTATATAGAGGAGCTGTGGAAACCATGTTAGCTGAATAATTACATGTTTTGTTTTAATTCTGAATGAATTTTGGTAGAAATGAGTCAGAATTAATTGATTGGAGGAAGATTTTCCTACCTATGGAGCTATCCAAAAACATCTTGTGGTAATTCGTTTTATCATTTAAGTTATTGCTGCAAAGAATTTAAGAACATAGGCAGAAATTTGAAGATAATTCGGATTTGACCCGTCTGCGTGTTGCGCGCTGGAAGGGGTTTCAGTGCCTGCAAACGTCGTCAGTAGATGGCGGTAGATGTTAGCGTCTGAAGCCGTTCACGCAGCAGTGAAATGCTGTAACTCTTAGGTCATGTCAAGAGCGTTAGGGAAACGCTGGCATTCATGTTAGTCAGAGTGCAGCTTTCTACATGGCTTGCAGATTTAGAAAAGCAGCCAAAAACGTTTTGTATTTTCTGAAGAAAACTCAAATTGTCCCGCACGTGGTCCTGCTTAGGGTGCTAGGTAATTGGGAAGAAAGGGCAGCCCTCTCAGGTGGAAAACTGAATTTGAATTAATAGTACAAGTCTTATTCTGCAGTACAATGTTGGTTCAAAATGAGTCATGAGTGAAGAGTGACTCTGCTGGGATTCAGTGTTCTTAACACCCCTAAACATATTCTGCTAAAGTGAGTCGCAGTAAAATACAAACTGAAAGTCAAAGATGACTTGCTCGAGAAACACATGGAAGTCAGTTCTGGTTTTGCCTTAATATAGGTACATGTAAATGTACACTTGAAAATATTGCTTCCCTTCTTTCTGTCTTATCTCCTGCTCATTACTTGAACTCATTACTTATAGTTGGAAGTTTGTTTGAGGATTCCTTGTGTGTGTCTTGTGTCTATCATATTTTTTGTCACAGACTAATTTCTGGTTGTTTCTGCTGATAACAAAGCTGTAACACAGGGTTCTCACACCTTGAGACACTTACTTAAGTCAGTGCTGATTTGTGTAAAGATGTATGTTCATTTTGTGGTGGCCCCAGCTTCATCTGAGATTGTGTGAGCAAAATAAATCCTTGTGGCCTGCCTAGTTTGCCTTTCCATCTAGCATAAATGTGGACTGACTTCTCATTCACATCAAATACTATTCTTTAGTTATAAACTCTCCTGATGGTAATAAATCAGTGGAGTTAAGTGTAAGTTTCAGCTATTCTTGATTGAAGACTTCTTACACAATGAGAAACAAATAAGCATAGTTGAAGGCTGTATAGAAGATGATATTGGTTTACATGACTTTAGGATGGTGGTTGGAAGACCACTTTTTATTTTCTTTTTATTGTCTTTTTGTTTTTTGCTTAATTGGCTTAAGCCTGGGATTGTCTAGTAAAAATCCAATTATGTTTTGGTAGTGGTAGGTTGCAATGTATGGATGGGTTGCCATTCTCCTGAGGGTGATGGGAATTTTGCCATGGGCAATAACAGCTTAAACTGGGTCTCAAACTGATTATGTGCATAAAATTGCTTAAGCACTGGCAGTTTGCAGATGTAAGAAGCTGTGAGACCAACTCTGTTTATTCCTGCTTTCATGTGCAGATCTTCAATGTCACGCACACATCTCAGTTCCTAACCATGTCAATTACATATGCTATGCAGATGATTTCCAGCTTTTTTTTTATTCTCATCTTGTTCCTTTTCTTCTCCTGACAGAAATCATGCGATCAAATGGATTTTGTTTAGCCAACACTGAAACAATAGTCATTGACCACAGTATACCCAACGGAAAAGAGAAGCACCTGGATGTAGATTCAGCAGAACACTTGTAAGTGGGGTTTGTACCTCAGTAATACTGTCAGCTTTGGATGAACTGAACCTTTCTCACCCCCACCCCCACTCCCCCCAGAAAAATGTAACCCTCCCTTTAGGAGCAAGGCAGGTACAGCTGTCATTCTGACTAATTAAATATTACTGGGCCTGATTGCTAAGGCTTCACAGCTCTTTCTATTAAAATTGATACAACGGCTGTTGTTGGGCATGATTGACACCAAGGAGCTTAGTCTTCTGTATATGAAAAAAAGCAGTGATTGGCATAGGTGTCCTGCCAGGTGAGAATAGAGGAGTTTTTTCTTTCTCTCATGACTGTGATGAGAGCTGGTTTGAGCTCCTTACAAATGGAATATCCTACAATGAAGAGTATGCTTTATTTGGGAAGCAAAACACCATCCTCAAGAGGGACACGCATCCCTGAACATAATCAAAGGAAGCTCAGCAGCTGCTCAGGTGCTGTGATGCAGGGACTTGGTGAAGCATGTGTATTTCATTATGGCAGGGAGAAGTTAGATTAGTCTTATTTGTATATTCGGCCTTCTAATGCACATAGGTATTCTGGGGTCAGAGACCTGTAACCAGGAGGGCTTTTATGTAGGTCATAAGTTAATGACTGTGTTGACAGATGTGTATTGATGGAAGTCTACTCCTACAGGTTTCTGTCATAGCAGGTGATTGATATTTCAATAAGCTTCAGGTAGTGAAGCATTTAAATATTTTTAATGAGAAATACTGACCTACTTTTCATTAGAGCAGTCAAAATGATGGAAACAGAATACTAAAAGCTTTATGGTGGCTTTATCTTTGAATGCAGTGCTTTGCCTTGCCACAGCTGAAATGTGGCCATTGCCAGTCTGTGGAAAGGTTTATAGCTTGACAAGATTTTGTCAGGGGTTGAGGTGTATCTCTGGCTCCAGTGCAAGTTCTTGAAGCCTTTCTATTAGTTTATCACTTAGTGTTTTGAACCTTGACCTTGCTAACAGCATCTAGGATTATGAGCTTGTATTAATGAGGCTGAAGCAACATACTGGAGGTAATTCTGTGAGGCCAGAAAATTAAAGTTGCTGCAGCCCAAGCAAAACTTACTGGTCTGAATCAAAACCTGCCATTATCTGAAACTGTCATCCCACTGAAGTCAGAGACTACTAAGGGCAGAAAATACTAATATAGAGACTGTGTGGTAGGTGTGGTTTACCAGAAACTGCAGTGGAAGAAATAGATCTAGGAAAACAGCCTGGCTTTGTGCATTTGTGTTTGATCTTCCATGAAGGAAGTTAAATCAAGACTAAAGAAGTTAATAAGTTTTAAATGTCTATTTTACGTGGTTCCCTAAATTTGCCCATCCTGTAGCTGTACAGTGTTGTTGAGGGGTAATAGCTGCGAGATAACAGCATTTGTGTACCGCAGCTGTTCTGTGAAAATTGAACTTGTTTAGAAAGCCGAAGTTTTCTATGCTGTTACTTTCGATGTAGGTTAGTAGACTAGAAAGGAAGCTTTAAAATCTTTTAAGATCTCATGCAGTTCCTTTATGGTCTCTGTAAAACTGGATTTGCAAGGTTGGTGTCTACTATTCTGAAATAAGTCAATTCCTTGTGGACCTGTGTATCCTCAGATGGGGAGTTTTTCCTCTCATCAGCATTGAATGCTATGTGACTTCTGTGCTTGGCTGCTGATGTACTTGAATCAGACATTTTGCAAAGCAAGCTTATATTTTTTGGGTAGCACTTGGGGTTTCAACAGGTAGCATTCATTCCCCGATGTCCTGCTGCACTGTGAGCTGTTCTAGCCTGCAGTGCTACCTACCCAATGATCCATCAGCTGAAAAGTCTTATACCTCTTCCAAAAGAAACTAGCATTTTTGCAACTTGAAGTTATTTACTCTTGTTCTGAAGTAGTTGCTTTCTGCTTCCTTCATTTTCTAATTTTAGTTGGCAGTACACTGCACTGTTGGAAAATGTGGTGAACCCAGTGTGCTCAGCATCCATATAGCATAAATAGTCCTTTCATATGTGGTTCTTGGAGTCACTGGTATTCCTTTTGAAAGGAAGGGTGGTAAATTACCGACTGGATGGCAGAACCCAGAGTGCTGGTAAATGGTGTCACATCTAGTTGGCGACTGGCCACTAGTAATGTCCTCAGGGCTTAGTATTTGGGCCAGTGTTTTTTAATATCTTCATTGATGATCTGAATGAGGGGATTGAGTGCACCCTTAGTAAATTCACAGACAACACCAAGTTGGCTGGGAACATTGATCTGCTGAAGGATAGGAAGGCTCTGCAGAGAGATGTAGGCAGGCTGGATTGATGTGCTATAGCCAATGGTAAGAAGTACAACAAGTCAAAGTGCTGGGTCCTGCATTTGGGCCCCCATGCAGTGCTACAAGCTTGGAGAAGAGTGGCTGGAAAGCTGCTTGGTGGAAAAGGACCTGGGGGTGCTGACTGATGGAGCTGAACATGAGCAGCTTGTGCCCAGACAGCCAAGAAGCCAACAGCATCCTGGCCTGTATCAGAAATAGAGCAGCCAGCAGGCTCAGGGCAGTGATCATCACCCTGTACTCACCACTGGAGGCTGTACCTCAAATACTGTGTTCAGTTCCATGCCCCTCATTGCAAGAGAGACATTGAGGTGCTGAAGAGGGTCCAGAGGAGAGGGTTCCACAGTGGATCTGGTGAAGGGTCTGGAGCACAAGTCTTATGAGGAACAGCTGTGAGGAAATAAGGTTGGTTATTCTGGAGAAGGCTCAGGGGGGACCTTATTGCTCTCTACAACTACCTGAAAGGAGGTTGTAGTGTGGTGGGTGCTGCTGTCATCTCCCAAGTAACAAGTGATAGGATGAGAGGAAATGGCATTAAGTTGTGCCATCAATCCAAACTGTCTAGATTCCTCTGTAGAACTTTCCTAGAGTCAAGCAGGTGAACACTCCTGCCCCACTTGATATTAAATGGAACTGGCCCCAGTACTGAGCCCTGGTGAAGACCACTTGTGTCCAGCTGTCAACTAGATTTAACTCCATTCATCATAGCTCTTTTGGCATGGCAATCAGTTTTTTACCTGGCAAAGAGTACACCTGTCCAAGCCGTTAGCTTCTGTGTACCTTGCTTCCCTGTTCTTCCTGGTGAATAAGAGCAGCAACTCCAGTGCATTAACAGAGGTTAAAAGGATGAGGAGGGTTATCTTACAGCACAAGAAGTGTCTATAGGGTACTTTGGAGAAAAAGTAGCATGGGCACCAGTTTAAGCATTTAGGAATCTGACTGGCCATAGTAGTTTGCAAAGTTTATTTTGCAAAAAAGACCTTTTGGGAACAGGACGCAAGCATTTTGACTGTTGGTGTCCTATACAGCTGCTAGCTCTAGTAGACAGTCCTGGTTTATTTGATTTGATTTCATTTGAGCAATCTAGACAGTGCTTTGCAGACTCTTTGCCCGTGCTTCCTTTTTGGTGGCAAGGAAGGCTTTCTGAGTAACCACAGCATGTGAATGCAGCTGCTTTATACCTCACATGCCACTTGTGGTACCTTATCAGTGAGGCTGAAGAACCACAGAATCTGTGGGCCCTTCCTGCTATAATAATCTAGTTTTATACAATTGACAAGAGAAGGAGAGCAGAATCTGAACTACCTTCTTGACTCCTCTTCTGCTTTCTTCTTTCTGTTTGCCTCACTGATACGCATAATCTGTTGTTTCTGGATCACTAGCAGTCCATAAGACAGCACAACATGACCTATGGAGTGCTTGCAAGATACTAAGTCAATTCCCTTCTGCAAGCATTCCCACACATGCAGGCAGGCAAACAGCCTGGAGGGTGTAGAGGAATGAGGGTAATAAACATTCAAAGTTCAGCCTCATTTCTGTTTCATTGTAAGTAAAGAGCATAGCAACAGCACTGCAGGAGAAAATCAATGCGTTTCTGCTCAAAACCAATGTGACCCTCATAGTTAAAAAGGAGGTGCAGAATGAATGCAGTTTCTGTCAAAATATTAAAGAGAGAGTGTGGAAAAAAGAAATTTCACAGTTCTTCAAGTCCTTTGCTTGAAGTGAGCTGAGATTTAACCCTTGGCCTACAGTGACTGCCTTTAACTGCTAGGCTGTCTGGGAAGATGTAAAATGTCTTCTTACTCCAAAAATTTTAGCCTGCTTGGAACAGGAATGGTATAAGTGGGGAAGATTTAACAAGTTGGTGCTTTCTGGTTGAGAGCAGGCATGAGACAGTGGGTAATCCTTGCAGAAGTTCAGGGTTTAACACAGGAGTTAGGAAGTGGGAAGGAAAATACCATAACAAGTGAAAGTAAATGTGTGAATCTCTCTATATGTGGAGAATTTCTGCTTGTCAAAACCTAAATCTTGTGCCACTAGGAGAGCAGCAAGGCTCTGGAGGAGGAAAGTGTAATCATTGCTTCTATTTGTGTTAGACGTTTGACCTCATACAAAAGCCAAACCCAGAGAAGACACTTCATTACCTGCAAAGCGAAAGGGTGAGAGTCCAAGTTCAGACCAGAAACAATGGCAGTTTCCTTTCCACTTTTGTGTGGGAACTGAGTCATTTTGTGTTGTTGCTACATGCTGGGAGAACCAAATGGAAGGACCTGTACCTCAGCTGCATGATTCAGTCTTCCAGGGCTCAGTTGCTGCTTCTTTCCTTCCTCACTGGTAGATTTGACAAGTCAGGGGTAAGAAGATGACTTGCTTGTGTGCGTCATGGTTCTCGTTGGCTTGTGGCTTATTCATATAACCATGGATGTGGGAAGGAGGAGGTGCAGATGAGATCAACTCTGAGTACTTTCTGTGAAGATTTTCCAATTCCCCAGAGAAAACTATTCTGGACTCATAAAAATCTCATTGTAGAGGTATCCAGGATTGTCAGACAAAAAAGGCTGTCCCAGGAAATGATTCATTTGTTAGTAGGAAGGGAGCCCTGGGGCCTGAAAACAAATTAATAATGTTTTTGATCTGGCTTATCTTAAATGCAGTTTAGTAAACAGTGTGATATGAAGGTCAGGTATTATAATGACAAGTGCTGTGAAGAGTCAGTGTTAAACTAGAGAGGAGTCACAAAAGTCTTTTTTACTGAAGACTGCTGTCTAAAGAGAAGAAAACTTGCTCTCCTAGTATGCTGTGCAGCTGTGTTGCAGCACAGTTTTAAATGGGAGTAGTCATCCTGTTTTACTGAAAGCAAAATCTTCAGCTCATTTGTTTCCATAGGTTATAAAGAAGCAGGCTTTCTGTTTATTTAAGGACATGGAGAGCAATGGTTTCCATTTACTTCTCAACTCTCCCTAGAAGAGTTGAGTCTTGGTTTATGAAAGTGGCAGGAGGTGCCATTGCAGGTGTGTCCTAGCTTGACGATATGTAGGCTGATGTCAGAGAAACTATAGCTTCATTGATTCACAGTTGATCTGCATAAATCTTAATTGACAACTTCTAGCATGAATTTGAGTGTCAGGCTGCCAAGAGAGGGAGTGAGATGATGAAGCTTTGGAGAAAGAGTTAGGACAAAGCTGACGCTGCAAACCAGGATTAGAAGCACTTCTACTACAACACTGCTCTGGCGTGAAGCAAGTCCACATATGTTGTTTACTCAGAATATTAATATGTAGTACCAGCAGAAACATTCCTGCCTGCAGCCCTTTTTCCAAGCAGTCCCCTTGCAAATGTCTTTTCTCAAAATTTCCAGGGGTCAGTCTTCAGATAACCTACACTTCTCCCTCTTCCTCAGTACCCTTCTTCCAACTCCTCTGACTTTGATTTTCTAAGTGAACATTAATGACTTAATGCCTTTCAGTGTTCATGGTTTTTATTTATTTATTTCTCCTTAGGTTCGAAAATGTAAGTGACTTTACCTCAGAGCTAGAAGACAGTGATGATCCAACAGCTTATGTCACCAATTTGACATACTACCACCTGGTCCCATTTGAGACTGATATTCTGGACTGAAGGCTGCTCAGGGGTGCAGTCAGCCAGCAGCCAGCTGATGTCTTTGTCCGTAGGCTCTGCTATCACCGATGTTGCATCTCTGTGAATATGGCTGTGCAGGCAAGACCAAGAGCAGAGAACCTGCACCAAGTGCACTACAAAGCTGGTTTTGTAGTCTGGTCCTCTGTTGTGTGTTATGGAGACATCTTGTAAGGAGGTAACTGCTTTGCTGTTCACAGCAAACTCGTTTCATGTGAAACCAAGCCAGCAGAGGCCTCTTGGAGCTCAAGGAAATCTCTGCTATGTCTGTGGGAATTGCCGCTCTGGCACAGCCATTGGAAACTTGTGCTGTAGAATGCTGTCACCCACGCTGCTTGGGTTGCAGTGCAAGTTGAGGCTTCCTCTTTTAGGATACCACGAGAAACTTCCCCAGATGGCATGACCACACTTTTTGTGCTATGTAAGCAAGAAGGCAAGCAAACCAGCTGAATTTTGTCAGTTCCCTCTGCAGTTGCTTAATGGAGGTCTTGTGGGTCACTTTTTGTTCAGCTACCGGATGACTGGTGCCTTACACAAGATGTCAGAAATACCATTGAGTGCCTACAGGAAACAGAACACGAGCTGACTGCTTTACTTCTTTTAATCATGGGGTTTTATATAATTACTGAAGAAGCAACTATTCTTTCCTGTCATAGTAAAGCAGACAGCAGCTGGCATTGCAATGGACTGTGCATGACTTTGGGGTACCTATATGATTTCAGAGATCTGGAAAGCTGATGGGAAAGCTGAGCTGCCCTGCTAAAAAGGGGCAAGGCTATGGCAGGCACTTGGATATGATTTTTTTTCATGTGGACCAGCAAATGTGAATAGTGCTTACAGTTGTTTACATCAGAGAGAGAATTCCTTATGCATATTTCTTCCCAGAGGATGGGAAGAAAGGTAATGAGATTTATGTTATGTTCAGACTGAAAAAGAATGGTAAGCTACAGTGTTTCTACAGTGGTAGAAAAAACATTCTCTCCACTGCCAGCCTGGCTCAAAGAGTCTGTCTAGCTTTTCAACATCTGCCTGTGGAGCCAGGAGCAGCTGTCATTGTCATGTAATGCCATGGATTTTAGGGGAGGCAGGACAGTGGGAGCAAAAGCAGGATTGGACCCTGAAGCCTCTTGACTACTGAGTAGTTGCAATGTTGAAATCTCCTTGGGGTCTCTTTCTTGAAGCACTCTGAAATCCCAGCTCTCACTGTGTGTGCACAACATAAACATGACCTTCCATTGGGTTTTTTGCAGTCTGTTTGCAAACATGAATTAGGATGGATCAAAATGGGAAGGAATGCATTTTGGACTTGTTTCTTGGTAAAAGGGCTTGCTTGGTCCTGAAGAAGTTGATACATCTCCCTTCTGCAGACTTTCTATTTCTATAGCATAACACTCAAACAGAATTTGCTAATGTAAATAATAAATTATTGAGAATCCTAATTCTTTTACACAGTATGTTTTAAAAATATATTTTAATGAAATAAAATATAGCTCACCTTCAGTACATGTCTGCAGCTTGAAACAGTGCCTTCCTCTTTTTTGTCTGTTTATTTGAAGATGCTTTCCCATCCATGCCAAACCTGCTTTCATTTTCTAGTAGTTTTGGAAACACGCCGAGTTTGGGCAAGTCTTTCTGTGCTCCATGAGTTGCCCATATTGTAGATATGGTGTATTCCTCTGTCAGACCTCTCCATCTAACTGTTGATCTTGTGTCTAGGCATATGTGGTTTAGTGCCACTAAATTTAGTGGAGGAATTCTGCATTTTCAAGACTGTAAGTGAAATCAAATCTGGCAGTTTTTTTTTTTTTTTTTTTGAAGATTAAGCAGATTCTTTTATGATAGATTTCTGGAATAAAAAGGGATGTTCTCACTCATGCAAAGGCTTTCTGAGTAACCTCTTGAATTAGAATGGAAAAGTTTCTGTCTATTTATTTACTCTCATTAATTACAACTCTTGTTTCAGTGCTTTTAAATATGCATGATGGGGTAGAAATAGCATGTAGTAAACTGTCATGGTTTAAGCCCAGCCGGCAATCCAGAAACCACTAAGCCATTCGCTCACTCCCTCCCCTTCCTCCCCCCACTCCTGATGGGATGGGGAGGAGAATCGAAAGAATGTAACTCCCATGGGCTGAGATACGAACAGCCCAGTAACTGAGGTATAACACAAACCACTGCTGCTACCACCAATAATAACAATGATAAGGGAAATAACAAGGGAAGA
>JANRGW010031882.1:0-22646 GCA_024733675.1 Psilopsiagon aymara | reverse complement strand
CTTCTCTGGGCACCCTGTGCCAGCGCCTCAGCACCCTCACAGGGAAGAGCTTCTGCCCAAGAGCTCATCTCGGTCTCTCCTCTGGCAGTTAAAGCCATTCCCCTGTCCTGTCCCTGCAGGCCCCCGTCCAAAGCCTTTCCCTACCATTCCAGCATAAGCAGCTCTGGTCCAACCCACTAACCAGTCTTCTTCAAGGATACCATATTAGGTCTTTAAGCAGTAAGCGAGTGCATTAAACTCTGCAATTCCATTTAACTCTCCAATTCCCATTAAAGACAAAAATATGTGCAATTCTATCTCTACACTTACTGACCAGTATCCTTAATCGGTTAGCCACAAATGCATATGGTAAAGAACTAGATGTATGTGGTCTGTATTCCAACTTTATCATAACAAGGGCTCAAAGGAAATAGCTGAACAAAAGCAAAGCTCCATTTACCTATGAATTTCCGTCTTTTACAGAAACACTTTTATTATTAAATACGAAGAGAACACCAATTTTAAATTTATTTCCTTTTTAAAATTACTACATTTTAAAAATTGCTCTCAATTGCATCTATTTACCAAAGAAAAATCTGCAAATAACAGAGCAGAACTGTACAATGTAGTATTTTCAGAAAATGGCCATAAATACAAATGATGAAGGGTTCTGTGAAACCAAACCGAATTCCAATGTTATCAGAAGCAATCAACCTTAACGATTTATACTTGAGCTTACCCACTCAAAAGAATGAATAATGGAAAGACACTGACAAAAATAACACTGTTTCTACACTGAAATCTTTCAGATGAAGTATTTTCTTCAAAACACGGATAAAGGATTTGAGTCACACTTTCACACTGTGCATTCATCAACTTCTAAGTCTCAAGACCTGGGCACATGCTAGATTTCAAACATCATCTGAAGCTGCTATACAGACAAGCCATCAGGCATTGCACCAGCTCTCCTATCCAAGAAGCTTTCAGCAGCTACTGGAATTTTTGACCAGCATGGTACCTCATAAAGAAAAGAAATTAGAGGGGTTTAATAGCCATACTGCCAGGAAATGTTGCAGACAGAGGAAGAGAGTCAATCACTTCCTGGATGGAAAATCAGGGCTGTGCTAATGCTGCACAAAGCTGGACAAAGCTCAGAACACTGGGACAATATACATACTCCCATTACTGATTTATTACATTATTTTGCTGCTGGCTCTTGGCTCTTTTCAAGCTCCATATAGTTCAGCATAACTGTGCAATCTGAAGATTTTTGCCACCTATCTTACCAGTTCTGAAGCCTTTCGACAGCCTTTTTTACAAGAAAGAAATTCTTAAAAACTTCATTATCACTGCGTCTCTGCAGGTGTTCCTGACAAATCTGTGTTTTTAAGCAGCAGCCACTGAACACTGAGAAAATTCTTCCTAAAACTCATTCCCACCCCTTTCCACGCCTCCCCAGGAAAATAAGATTTAACATAATGCTGTTTCTCCAATCCAAAACAACATTTACACTCTTAGGACCAAATCTGACAGAAGGAAAGTGTCGGAGAGATATTAAACACCTATTAAAATCTGCAGCCAGACTAAGGACAAGCCTGCAGTAGCTATCTCCAGCAGTCAAGAGAGGCTACTATCACGGGAATAGCATGGAAGATTTCAAAACCTCATCGCAGAGAGCATCATGAACCACACAGGAAACACAATGCTGTGCAGTAAAAAGGCAGAGTATACAGGACAAAAAAGAACTATAAAAAAAAAACTATACTTGTTTAGTTCTGCTTTTTCTGTGATGACTTATTGAGATTCAACAGCTATATATTACTCCGTATTGTTTATGGCCTGTTGCTGTTTCCCCCAAACCGGTTTAATTCCCACAAATTCAGAATTACTTTCTTTCAAAACAAGTTCTCCTGTTAGTTTTTGCTGTAGATTAAACGTCTCATTTGCAGCACACTTGGAGATCCAGAAGTCACCTATTGTTCCGCTGTACCTCAACCATTCATACAAATCATTAATTACATAGCTCTACATAACCTGTACTTTCTTCCTTATCTCCGCTGCAATTAGCTAGCATATAATGAAGCATCGTAACAGCAGATCAGGGTAAATAACATGAACAGAAGAACTGAGGACAATTCAGCCTTCATGAAGATGTACTCATGCAAAATATCAGAAGCAGCAGACAGCACTAATTTCTGAATCCAACATTTTGTAGTTTTCCAAGAAACACCAGCAAGCCTTCAAAAAAATCATATATCCCAAAAAGGATGTTGGAAAACTTCCACACATATCACTTCTCATGTGTCTAATAAGGAGACAGAAAGCCGAATGAGACCCTAACAAGCATTACATTTCTGTCCTGGGAGCTAGTAACATGAGGTGGTTTCTGACTTACTGCAAATCTTGCTTAAAATCTTCTATTTCATTTCCCTAATAAGAATTTCTAAATGCTGGAAACAGCAGTTTGGCAGAAAGCAGGTAGGAGTTATCCTGATAGATCAATGTGTTAAGTTTACTAAAACAGACAATTTATCATTCAATGTGAGCCTGATAAAGGCTGCAAAATGAAGCTCCTGCCTCTGAAGTGCAGCTACATGCACAGATTAACATTCCATTTTATCAGTAGCCAGTGCACAGTGCTGCTAACAGCATAAAATTCCAGATCAAGCCAAGGCAGGCCATAGGATGTAGCTGCGAATTCACCCAGTATGCTGTAACTACACGATTCTACCACACGATGACGCAGGAGAAAGTGCCTCTGTCCAAGCTGTCCTTGTTCACATCTCATGAGCTAAGCATATTTCGAACTGACAAGTCTTAGGAGAAGCAGTTTGATTTTAAAAGCACAAATAGCATGAAGCAATCACATTTGTCTGAATTTAAAATGCACAGTCCATCCACTTTGGTGTGTGCATTACCATAAACCAAATTTTGATCATGCTAAAGCTGCGTCAAATTAGTGCAAATAATTACCAAGAGTATTACAACCAAAATTCACTACAGAGTGGAAAAGAGCACAAACCCTAAGGTGTTTATTGAAGAAGAGAATGAGTCACCCTCACTGGCAGTTCAGCAGCACCTGGTTGAATACTTTTGCTAACTAAAACATTTTTGTTGGAGCACCAAACCCAGTATTACTGTAGTAGCAGAACAAGGAAAATAAGATTGAAGAATCTCATTCAGATGCAGCATCTGCAAATCAGTATCCAAAATACTGACTCCTGTTGGCAGCTCTCCACTGCCATCTGTGATGTAAGGGGAAGAGGGAACCTCACAGAGAGCTGATACAACAGAGCAGACCATGCAGGCATTAACTGAAATAACCAACAAGTGATAAAGGATTTTATGAATGAGAGGCAGGAAAATCAGTGAAACACACCATCACTGTCAAACTGAAGGGCCACTAATGCCAAGTTAAACACATACGCCCCTAGCTATTTTCTTTTGAGTCATATAGGCCACAGACTGCTAAAGAACAAAAAGCCCTCAGTGCTTTGTTGGCAAGATGCATTTGATAATGTGCAGCTTCATACCAACAGTAACAAATATTTGGGGTAGAGAATCGTACAGTCTTCAAGACTTCTATCTAAATCATGTTTAGACTGTTTGAGAAGCCATCGTCATGAAATCTGTACACCCAAAACAAAAGATTAAACACCAAGCTCACCATCAACACACTGGACACATTTCTGATGGTTACAGAGATTAAAAACAAACCACCTCAGGTCTGGCAAATCCCAAAAGAAACACAAAACAGTAGAATTTACAGAGGAAAGCATTCACTGAACATGAATTAACAGACTCCCAAAGGGATCATGCATTTCTGAAAGTGTTTGGAAGTCTTTTGTGCACAAACCACAGAAAGAAGCTCTGCTAATGCGTAAGAGCTCAAAGATCTCTAACATAAAGATAAATAAAAATTTAGCAACAGATTTAGAGAATGCTGCTTGAGAAATAATTATTGATAAAGAATATTTAGCAAAAAAGTTGTGTAATACTCTAGTTACTTAACTATGATCCAAAGAGTTACTACACGTGCTTTATCTCTTTTCATGCAGAACTTAACTAGAATTAACCCTTTCAACACGTAACTGGGAAGCCTTCAAAAGCACAGGTAGACGTAGACACAGCACCTACTTTAAAGAAGAATTAAATGGAAAAGGGAAAAGGAAGACGTCCAACAGTCAGTGTCCATCACCAGTACAAGCACAAAGATGAGCAAAGAAATTCTGAACTGCGGCCCAAACACTGGATTTGGACACCTGAAAAGGAAAGTTGTTTTAGAAAAGACGGAGGATATCAGCTGTTCCTGACTGAATAGGTGACTGCTTCAACAGAAGGAGCAGGGATTACTCCAGTTTACACTGAAAATAAAAAGGACATGTGAACTTTAAATACAGAAATCAAGAAACACATTGGGTTGGGTATTATTTTAGATTTTTAAATACAAATAAGGCTATATTTTGAAGAGATTATACTCCGGTCATCAGTAGTCACACTCAGTAAGCAACCATGAAGTAAGAGTCTGCATTATGCAACAGGTACAGGTACCCGAGAATGTATCTCTCTCAGATAAAAACCTCCAACTTTGAACCCTTACATTAGCACAGTTACACTTCACCCTGCTTCATAAATGCATGAACTGGAAGATACAATAATAAAATGAAATTACAACCTTGAGATAGATTTTTTAACCTCAACTATAAAAATAGCAATACTGAAAGAAAAAATAATAATACAGCAAGGAGCCTAGGAAGAAAGGGGTCCAAAAAAGGATCACGTTTGTGGTGGTTTGGATTTTTTTCCCCTTAGATCACATGAGTGAGCCTCACAATATAAAGCAATGAACTGAATTTTCTATAGAGCTCTAGAGTAGTGCACTAAAACACTGCGCCAAGTATAACATATCAAAAATACATACAAAATAATTTTCAGGTATTGAGACAGCTCAAAGACAGCGATAAAGATCAGAAGATGGAAAAGCAGACTGACAAAAGATGAGTTTAGTATATCTTGACTAGAATTCTATGACATGTGCAAGTTGCCTATACACCTTTGTAATGGAGAATAAAAAGTAATTATTTAGAGAAGTATTGAGTTTTTTCTAGCTATAAAAGTATGAATGAGGAGGAAAAAGTTATTAGACAAAAGAGACTTTTGATAAGCGTACTTCTCTGGCTGGAATCATCTCCACAGTAAAATAACAGGCACATTTAGATTCAGATATTTAAAACCATATCAAGCAACTCATACATAAAGGTACTGCAGGTCAAACCTGCTCTTTCATCAGAGTGGATTAAATTATTTAACAGATTTTCCACTTCCAACTTCTAACCCTCCCAAGAACAGATTAGAGTCTTTCGAAATAAGCACATAAAATAAACTCTGTTGTATATCTGATGAAATAAAGTAAAATGAAAAGTAATTAGAATGATGAATTCATTAACTCAAAACAGCCACATAAATAAAAGCACAGCAAGTCTAAAAAAACCTGTCTAAAACAGCTGATGAGAATTTTCCAGAGGATGGATGAACCAGTATTCAGTCAAAATTAAATATGAAATGTGGAAATAGTTGCAAACTGTCCATGGATTGTAAGTCCATTGTAAGTAACATCATGAAACTGGTACAAAAATTACCTTCAAGATAAATTAACTCTACACTCATAAAAAGCACTCCAAGCTCTTGACAGTCATACAGAAAGCTGCAGAATTTTATGCCAAAAAATGGATTTACGTTATTTTAAAAAGCATATTGATGAGTAATCTGTTCTTCTCTTACCATCGTACTTTATTGCATGTCTGTGTAGCGCCAAGAGGAGAACCTGCCACCATGGGGACTTGGATGGGGCTGTGCTGTTTGTTCATGACAAGATCCAACTTCTCTTCCAATGATTTACAGGTAGCCTCTAGTGCCAGCAACTTTGTCTCAATGCTATCCAACCGCAGGCATATTGTCTGATTAATGGAATACAGGAACGACTAGAAAGGGAGAATGAAAAAGAAACTGATTTTAAAGACTTATGCATTTATCTCCAGCAACATACACATAAGGAAGCTACAGATAAATGTGACTGGAAAACAATTCTAAAGGAACTAGGAGAGTGCCTACTGACAACATTCATTCACATACAAAACTGATGACATCCAGGAGCATTTTAGCATTCTCAAGTTCTTCCAGATCTTTACTTATAAGCCAAAAGCATCGAAGCCAAACATACTTTCACCTAAGCACTTCGTTGGTATGATTTCATACACATGTCAAAGCCTTTCCATGCAAGTAAAAACAAAAGGATTGTAAATCTATGAATGCATCCTCCTGGATAAAGTTAAGTAAGATTTTCTTTCCTGCCCAAACACATAAATTCAGATGATTACAGTGGAAATTATATCAACACGAATAACCTCAGAAACAATTAATGCCACTCACTTAAGTTCCCTCCTGAACAGCAAACCAAGAAAAGCAAATAAATAAAACCTGTTTTCCTAAGAAATTTTATTGAAAAGAAAGCCTATTCTACTTGGATCGTCTTGGGAAAAACAGGCCATTAAAGGGTAATGTTAAGTAATGTTACACGCATTCGACTTCCCAAACTGCAACTATGCCATCTCGTGGCCCACTGTCACAACTTGCACACCTCACCCCTGCCGTTTACTGCGTGGCTCCCTGGTGCTCTTTTTGTACAGAGCTTCAGTTTCTGTAACCACTTCAAAACTACAGAGCTACATACCATTTAATGTGTGTGGCAGTAAAACACTACTCAGATGCTCCAAGGAACAACAAAACCCCCACAAAACTTAAACACACTAGAGAGAAACACAGGGGAAGTTCTGCAAGTACAAAAAAGCCTGAGCTACGGAGCCTGAACCAACTCTGGTTTAGCTATTAGGAGAATGTAGTTAGCTCAAAATAATGATTTTAAACATGCTCAAAGTATCTACAAATTGTAATACAAATACATGCTGAAGCTGATCTTTTAGGTCAACTTTATTCACTTTATCAAAAAATGTACCAATAGTGACATCTGAGTCACTGGAATTGATTCCAATGACATTTTATACTGCATGTAAAATTCCTGCTACAGATTTTACACTGGAGAACTAGGCAATCATCCAGATTTTTAAATTTAAGCACAAAAATGAACAAACATATACAAGACGGCTATGAATAATTCCAGCACTATGCAATAACATAATAAATATTTTATTCTACACTCATTTCTCTTTACGTATTTCCCTAAGTAAGCTAACTTAATTCTATGACAAATAAAAACAGGAAAAGGCATTATCATAACCTTAATAGAGGGATCCTGGCAGTTAATTTCTATACGCTGGCGTTTCAAAGCAGGTTCTACATCATCGTCTGTCACTTCATGATTCTCCAACACAACTGCAAAGAAAAATAAGCACTGTCACAGCTTACAATACAAGAGGACAAAGCTCAATTTAAAAATACATTAATAAAAAAATTCAAAGGCTTTTAGTTAACATAAAAGGTGTTTAACATACTGTATGTATTCTTTTACACTTGCTTGGGTTTTCTCTTAAATATATGACGTTTTACCATTTCTCAAAACACATTTATCTAAATCCAATACTTTATTTCAAGCACACTGAGGATGTAACACTCAAGCATTACCTTGGATATTTTTATTAGGCACTTCCCAGAAAGTAGCAGAGTTGCCACATTTGCTGTTCTGCTTTGACGGACTTTACCGGCTTCTAACCCCCATTTTATACAAAAACATAAGCACTAATAAAGTTCTGTACAAAGAAATTATACCCTCTACTCAGCATAGTAGTGGGTTAGTTTTCCCCAGTATAAATGAACAAAATCCTGCTAGCTTTCCAAAGCAGCCACTTGCATGTGCAGACCCATAGGTTTCAACAGCCTTTCACCCAAAAACAAAGCATTTTCAACAAAAAAAGTAATAAAGGAAAACTGAATTTAGAACTTGAAGGCCTGGCTCGCAAAATCAAGAGGTAAAGCCCTGGAAAAGCCTCACAGTCAGAGAGAGCATCACTCAAGAACAGACCAGGTTGGAGCTCCTTTACCAAACTGAGCAAAGGAAGCATTGTTTAAGGTTGACCATACCACAGCAGGCACTCCTCAACACCAAGTTACCTGGTAGACTACAAAAGGCAGGTCCCAGCTTCTCCTCCAACACTCTGGGAACATTTCTGAATTGCATCAGAGCTTTTTTGTATGTTTGTTTTCTGTAACTGTAGTTACTGTTCTTTCAGTCATCTCCTCACATGTAATGGCAGCATAGGATCAGTGCCTGTGGCTGATTTCAGTATTTTGGCTTAGGAGGTCAAGTTCTAAGCAAGGACTATCACAGTATTTGCTTCCAGGAGGGTTTTTTTCAATTTGAATAATGTATGAGAGAAACTATTTTACAATAAAACAATTCATAATAGATGGGTGCCAGTTCTCATTTGAGGGAAAGCATAAAACATGTATTTGGTTTGGAGAAAAACAGAAGATTGCAGGAGGCCCTATTTCATTCAAAGTTTTCAGCACTAGTCTACCCCTGCACAAAAAAAGCCCCAGGAAATAAAGCTTGTAAAAGAAAAGTAAAATAGTTTTTTTAAAAAATCTGATTAAAGGGCACTGAAGATACACAAGCTAAGCTATTGAAAACCTGGTGTACAGCCTTAAGAATCACCGCTCAAAAACAATCCCCAGCACTGCTGTGTATTATTAATCGCAACAGCGATTTCCACCTTGTCAATAGGCAATACTATAAATAACTTTATGGCATCACTAGCACCTGTACTGTACCTGGGTTATCTGGAGTTAGGTCTTCAACAGCAATCTGAACAACATCTGCCAAATCCTGTTCTGACATCATTCAGAACCAGGCAGCAATATCCAGTCAAATACCACTGCAGGTCCCCACACACGTAGTTTTGCAAGTCATGCAATCCTGAAAAACAGCAGCAAGCGCGTGTTAATAGAGATTACCTGATATATTGATACTCTATTTTTTTCATTCTTGCTCTATATGGAGATGCAATTCCCACACAAGTAACCAACCTATAACTCAACATCCAGCGGTATCAACTTCTACTTTTCTACTCCCTATCCCCATCAGAAAGCAAAGGACTGAACTATGTGCATCACCCCTGACTCAATCTTTCTATACTGGGCCTGAGACAAGAGCTCAAGCCTTCCTTGCTGATCCACCTTTCCACGTTTTCCCAGCAGATAAAGTGAACATTTACTTCAGGTATCTGGCAGCTCATCGGGATGAAATTAAAACATCCTGTTTTGTAAACTGCTTTTTGCTTTATATGTTTCAAGAGCATACAAGACCACTTCTAAACAGCAGGGGTTTCATTTACAAATTATTTCTTAGCTTTTGGCAGTGATCAGGCTTTAGTATTTAGTCTTATGAAGCACATGAAGTTCCCAAGCCAGGCTAGATATGCAATTACCTCATTATGTACAGACCTGTATGTACACAAGATCATTACATTATGAATCTTAAAAGGCTTCACAAATCTTCAGGAACAGTGAGTGAGAACAAGGAGCTTCCTCATAGCAAATTACAACTAGAGTTGATGCAAAACTTAGCTCTTTTTCTCGGCTACTGAACTTGCCTGTGTTTTCTAAAGCTCAATGGTGATGAAACCATTTGTAGAATACGGTCCTGATTTTAAAGCCAAAATATTTCTCAGCCCTGTCAAGGTTATTCATTAGTGTTTTAAGAGAAAACTTCACTCTGTACAACTGAATTTGAAGCACTGGAGCCATTCATATCTGTGCATTTTCACAGTTAACAGAAGTATAGACAATGAACACCAAGAACAGATCAGCCAATTTTTCTCCTTTTTAACCTGAAGCAAAAAACACTAGAGGGATAATTTGAGATGTACCAGTGGAAACGGCAATTCATCCCTCAAAACCAACACTGAATCAAATCCAACTATACATAAAGATTTTCCTCTTTCCCTATTTCACTTGAGCACACGGAAGCCATTAAGCCAGACAAGTGGAATACTGATTTTTGAAGAGAGCAACACAACCTACAGGAGAACTTCGAGACTGCGCAACCACTGCACGCTGTGAAAGCCCATCTCAAAAGGCGAACTCCCCATGTACCCCAATTGTTTACTCAAAATACCAGCACTGCCAATAGAGAATCATCTGGAATTCTGATAGCGGTGAAAAACTGTTGAGACAGCACAGCCTGTGGCTTCACGCCCAAAAAACCTGGCAATACATTAGTGCATATGGATGCCATTTTGGTAAACTGTATTTGCCATTTCTGAGAAATCCTGGTAAGCAGCCAGGCTTAACAGCATAAAACAGCTGCACTGCAGTTATTGTTTCATAATGTCACATGCTGCTAGTAATATTAAGAGCACTGCCCTCACCTTGAAGGAAGACAGGCGCCACCCCAAACACTAAAAACGGACAAACCAGAACAAAACTCAACTTTGAAAACTTTGTCTGTTTACACAATTCAAGATTTCACTCATAGTTCACATGTTGTGTTGAAATCAGTTATAGCTATAAACATTTTATAAAGCATTATGAAGGATTACAATGCTTTTAACACACTTTCATACTTCACGTGATGCACATATTCAGCCTTCCAAAATTCCTTAATTAAAAAAAAAAAAAAATTAAGAAAATGACTGAAATTGATTTAACTTTTCTTCAACAACAAAAAAAACCCACAAAGAATTTCACACTTCTGACATCAGTTCCCCACTTCTCATTGGTCATATAGCCTGAAAATAGCCTCTTGTCAGAAGTACCCTCAAAATATTCTGTCACAGAGCCTTTAAAACACAGGCAAAACAACCAAACTGTGGCAGAACAGCTACTATACACACACAGCAATGTGTCTTCATATCATTAGTACTTATTTCCATTTAAACAAATTTTATTACAACTTCAGTAAGTCAGACACTGCTTACAGGCAATTAGCCAACATCCTCATGGAACACAGTTTTGCCTTCTCAACAGTCAGAACAAAATACACTTCTGCTGCCACCAGAGGCAGAGAGCTCCTCTGCTGGATGTAAGTGGAAACAAATAATTCTGTTATTAACACTAAATGTGTGGATTAAGAAGGCAGTGCCGAAGCAAGCTACACTAGGTACTGCAACCATAGCAGCTCTCACAGCCTGTATAAAATGTCCTTCTCCCAGATTCAGAACTTCAATTTACAACACAAATTTTAGCAGTGGTTTAACCTTGTTTTCAGAACCACGCGTAAAGGCCCAATGAAATTTAACAGTTAGCTTATCAGTGTTGAAAAGCTGATAAAATTCAGAACGACTCTGCCAATATAGTTTCCACACATTTTACTGAGCGAAGCATTCACCAGCATTTCTTCATGCAAAATACTTCTGAAATTTGCTAAGTGTTCCCAGCCTTTTCTTTTTTTCCCTTCCTTTCTTTCTTCTGGCTGAAATGCTAGTCCCCATTAATTCCAAATTAAGCATGTGTACATTGGCATTAAGCCACCAATGCTGAAATATCACCTGGAACAAATATTACACTATAAGGAAGAAATATTAACATAAAAGTCAGGAAGCCAAGGATAAACTACAAGAGGGACACAAAACGTGCCCACTTCTCTTCCCCCAGCCAGCATGTGGAAGTTGGATCAACAGAGCAATATTTTATAGTCAATTTGCCATTATCTAGGGGAGGGGTATGGGAAGACAGCTCATAGCAGACAATGGAAAATGTCTCATTAATACGTACACTACAGGAGGCCCTGGCCAGCCAGACTCACACTGACTCCAGCTGAGCTGTTTAGGCGGCTATTTAGATCTGCACTGCACCCATCGCTTCTCCCAGAGCATTTTTGGGGGGATTGGAGGAGACTTCTTCAACTCTGCCGCAGTGCAAAAACTGAGGAATAGGTTGTGGTGTGTATCTGAGAGATTTCCTCTCACCTCAGTCCCGGGCACCTTCAAATCTGTTACCTCAAATGTTTCTGACCCTTCAGACCTCTTGCATCATGCAACTAGTTCCACTATTAGCTTTGCTACTGTCCACCCTTTCCCTTCCGCAGGCCAGACACAATTTTTGTAAACCTTGCCTAATAAAGCCACCATAAACCCATTCCCGTTGTATAAAGCAGCACAAACTAAAAATTGTCTCAGGCTTTAATCAGAGTGAATAACAGAAAAAATCACACTCAGCACATGTACTACATTAGTTCCTTCTCATCTCCCAAAGGAATTTCTTTTTTTTTTTTTTCAAAATCTGAGAAAACAGTCCTAAAGATTCCAAGATGGAACAAACATCAATATGGAGTAACAAAACTGAACCTTCTAATAATAAATACCACCTAGTTCATCACCCACCAGATCTTAAAAATGTTAGTTTCCCTATTTAGGTATTATGAGTTGAAAGTGAAGACACACACTCCTCCCTGTTCCTGAATTTTCATACTCAGAAAGAAAGCCAAATAGAGGAGCTCAAAGCCCAGAGCCTTCTTGCAAACACTTGCCAGGAGGTGGCTCTGGCACTGCAACACCCAGAGAAAACAGAAACAACTAAAGGTATAAATTTAAAGCAGATTAGATAAAGCGCACTAACGATCTCTGCCAATAGTCTTACTCAGAATTGATACACTTAACACAAATTATCCTTTGTTTAATTAAGAAAATTAATATTTGTAAGCAAATAAATTCACCTGAATTCCAGATTAGCTTTTCCACACACAAGTTTAATGCAATTTAATTAATCTATTTTAAAACATTAATTCAGAATAATTCTTCTGAGCAGTCCCTTGTAAGCAAACTTATTTACTGAAACATCTGATGGCTTCAGAAAGTCACAGGGAACCATTCCAAAGTGCACAAGCGAAAACATCCAATGCCTTATTAACATACAAAAACGCACACAAATCTTCTCTTTCGTACTAATTAGCGAGGGTAAACACCAAATTTTAAAAGGACGTTTTCCAAAGCTTTAGTCTGCTGAGTGTGCAATTTAACTTCTCTTGTTTGAGCAGCTCATCACCCCCTGGCTAATATTTCCCAGCGCTATTGACAAATGAAAGCACTTCTTTCATACTTCCGCTTGCAGGATGACAAACATTTACTGCTGCCTGTGTGAGAACAGCTGGAGGATGCCTTTTTACTTCGCCCAACCCAGAAGTGCCAAATGTTTTTTCTCCTTTTTGTTCTACTTTAAATGGATTAAGGCAAATTTTCAAATACGTCATTTCTATTAAAAACATATATTCTTCTTTACACAACTACTATTAGCCAATCGGTCAATTTTTCTGAGCCTAATGTCTACCATGGATGTGACAGTGGGACAAAGGTCCTTCTCTTGCAAAGATCTATGATTTGATGTCACTTATAAAAGTTTTCCAAAACAGCAAACCAGCTCAAATACAAAGAGAAGCACAATGATAAGAATGTGTTTGATACATGCACACAAGAGGATTAATCCTCTGCAGGGACAACTTTGTGCAGAAGCAAAATGACCTTACGCTGTAAAAGGATTATAGTATAAAAGATCATCCACCCTCTAAAAGTGAAGATCCATACAGAACATAATACACAATACTGGTTAACTCTGCTGCTTTATTAAGTCAGTTCAACTGCCCTGAGTTCTTCTCCCTCCAGGGAAACAGCCCAGCAGGACTACTGAGCTTTAACTCTCTCTGCAAAGAGTAATCCACGCCAAGACCGCCTTTGTGCAGTTCTGTTAAATCCACTCTGGAAGCAAAGGATGAAAAACTAGCAAAAAAGTACTCCAAGTGCAAAACAACATTTTTCACATGATGGTGTTAACAAAAGATGAACCAGCACGCACAGGTTTAAGCCTGGCTAACCAGGCAACAGAATTGCATCAACCAGCTTATGTCTTCACAGAAGACAATCTCTATGAGTAGTCCATGGAAAGATCTGGAAATGTTGATATAATGCAATACGTGAAGTTATTTTAATCATGGGTATTACAAGGTTCAGAACCTGACAAAGCTCCTTTAGTCTTCTGCTGTGACTTGCAGCATTTCTGTAACCCAGAAGTCTGGCTTTTTATTTTTCAAGATGAAGTCACTTTAGTTGGCATCTGGAACAGAGCCTTCCTATGCTAATTAGTAATTCCCCAACAAGCCACATCAGTGCAAATGTTAATGGACTGTAACAGATGATGAATAACATAATAAAAAGCAGCAATTTAATAGCATGCAGGGTTAAATGCACTGTAAATACAAGCACTACCAGCTTCCCTTACGCTTCATTTCTCTGAAGGTGCAGTCTTATCAGGATATGAAATTGAAAATAACATTCAGGAGGATAATGGGGGCAGAAGAAATCAGAACTTAAACTTTATCATTACTAAAAACTACAAAGGAAAATATACTGTCTCAGCATCTGTTTAGCTTTCATCCTTACTAACAATCCACCTTAAAAGGCAAGTAAAGACACTGTATTTAAAGTAAATTTCATAGTAAAACTACACAAGCATTTTATACAATTTAAAATAAAACAATGGAATAATATACAGACATCTATAGTTCAGCCAAAGATCAGAAAAATAATTTATCTCCCAAAACATATCTGAAACATTCCTTATCTGTGAAAGCACGGACAGCAGCCATAGCATTCTGGAAACAGATATATAAAATAAATATCACCCAGAGATGCTATGCTGAACAACTCCAGTACGTGTAAAACAGATAGGAACAGGAAAAAACCGAACAGCTGCTCTAAAGAACTTGACATTTTTGGAACGTGGAACTTGAAAGTACAAGATCTTGCAGAGGGGCAGAAATTCTTCAATATTGCTACGGAAGTTCAAATTATTACCATTATTACTGTTGTTTTACTCCTAGGAGTATTCCCCCTTTTTTCCCAACCACCTGCTACAAGCCATTGTTTTGCTTGAATGTCTTTCTCTAACTCTTCTAATAAACTGCCAATGGCCACAATCCTAACACAGGAATGGCCATTGTCAAGTGTGTGGTGACAAGCACCAGCAAATCAAGCACAAATTCTCTGTAGGCCTTGTATAAACATTCTTGCTGCTGCCAGGTGCCAACATCCCCACTGCCAAGTCTCTGATATCATTATTCTCAAGTGAGCTAGGAAGGATACGTTAACACCTATCACAACTACACTTCCAGGTGCAAAACAGTCTGAATTTAATTTACAGACTCGTAATCCCATTGAACCTAATGAGATTACCCACACAGCCAGAGTATACCCAAGTGCCTGCAGATTCTGTGCCTTAGGTCAGTTTCCTGAGGTCAATATATGAGGTCAGTTTTCTGCATCATGGTTTAATAACTCAGGACATAGGTCATTAACACTAGGCACAATTTGTATAGCAAATACAAAACAAGGACTGAGCAGAGAGCAAAAGCAGTATGCAGAACCAGATCTTGACATGTTGTTGTTTTCATCCACTAGATGGAGAATCTTTATCAATAACAGCTCCAAAAAAAACCCTGTAAGTACTTAAACTCAAAGAAAAAGCTTCTAGAACTAATTTTGTATAACTCAAATGTAAGTGTCTCCCAGTTTCAAAGAATTCCTACCCATGATCTGAATTCTTTTTGAGATAGGTAGTTCAGATGCCATCAGAACTTTGGGTAACCATAACTCCATTTGAAGTTAAAAAACCTCTTGATCTATTTTTCTGTGATACTTTGTATTGACTCTAGGAATTTCAAACCACTGCCTAATCACCATCTGAATTACCTAGAGCCAATCTTAGAGCTTTACAGACACCCACTTAAAAGTATTTATCTTTTGTGCCCCAACAAACTCCAAAATACCCCACAAGTTTGGGGAAGAGAGGTATTTTTGGTGAGATTCTGACTTGAATCGTGTGCAAAGTGTGCTCTAATAAATTGAGGCAGCCCCACCATGTTAGGTTCAAGACATACCTTAAACATCACACCTAACTCACTGTGCCTGTTTTCACACAGAGATGGCTGTACTCTTGTGCCTTTCCACACCAGAAACAACCCTCAGAGAGTAAATTTGGTCCTGCAAATTTCCAACTCAGGACTACTTTCAGATGTTTCTAGCAAAGCGACGTTGCTGCTAAACAGGCAAAAATCAACGCCAAAAACTATCCTAATACAATTACTAGTTGGAAAAAAAAGAACAAATTAACAAGAAAAATGTCTGGAATTAACATGCAGCAGCACCCCAATTCTTTTTCATATTGTCTACAGGCAAAAAGCTCTTACCAGAACATCAAGCACATGAGAAACAGCAAAGCATTCCTTGAAGTTTAGCAAGGTTAATGGATTACATAGCTGCCAAAACATTGTACAGTGTTTGAATTCTGAGTGGTCTGTTTGCTATTCTCCATCACACAACTCAAAGAACTCAAAGAACATTAAGGGGTTACACTTTTAACGTGGAAGAAACCACAGAGGCCCACAAATTCAGCAGTAACAGGTCTAGTACGATGGGTATTACCGGCCCACAAAGGGAACACTGCACACTCCCTTCAGGATTCAATTTTCTCATCTGGAAAGGGAAAAAGGAAAACAAAAAAACACCACAAAACAATAAAACCCCCAGGTTGCAATATATGCCTAAAATGAAAGGGGTTATTTTAACAAGAGCTGATGTGAGTCCTCTTGCAGGGGAAATGTAGAGAGAACAGGGATTTTAAAACATCTCAAGTCACTTCTCTGTAAGAGCTGGGCGGGGGGCGGGAAAGGCGCTTTCTTTGGAAAGCCAGTACTCTGGAAAACACTGGTAGCTGAAATATCACCAGCTACAAAATCACTGTGGCACGAGCTCTGAGGAGGTATCATCCCAAATTCCTGCACCGCACCGTAATTTTCATGAGCAGCAGGTGAAAGCTACACTGCAAATGAGATTCATCACTTCCACTCAAAAGAGCCACAGGGACAGTCAAGAAGCTGACTGAGAAGAGCTGTGAAGGAATCAAACTCAGAACAAGGGAAAGCAGTATAAACACCTGTGCAAAGATCAGAATGTGGTCGTCTTCAGCTGAGTCCCCTTTGCAGCAGAGGGATCTGCACTGTGCTCATGAAACAGGCTGCCTCACAAAGGAACAAGGGTGTATGTTTTCCCCCAGGAGGGCTGTATAGACTGGAACAAGTTGATCATCGGATATTTGACCCTGAACTTGCACATGAGAGAAGACTTTGGCAAATACTTCTCTCAAATCTGAGTTTCATTACTTCATTGCTCGTGGAGGGGCAAAAGTGTAATGATATTAAAACGCTTTTAAATCTTACTGGCATAGACTGAAATAATCCTGAGAAATTTCAATTCTGATCTCCCACATGAAGCAGATGCCTAAAAGCTGCAATGCTCTTTTAAGACTCTACATGAAACACTTGTAGCTGCTTTCTAGCCAGCAATACTGTGCAATGGTCTTGAAAGTCTTTGAGATGCTTTGACTCAGAAGGATTTGAAGGAACATACAACAGATCTGGATACCAGGACCTTATTCCATACTTGAATCCCCTTGGGAAAGTGGGAAATAAAAGAGCCTAGTAAGAGGGATGTAACTAAAAATAACAATTCTAAAAATCTGTCAGATGCTAGCAGGAGAGGAGGTGGTGAAAACATTTATTAATATTAAAACACTTGCTCAAACTTGCTGAATAAATGAAGCTTCTGAATGCTGACCACCTACATAATAATTTATACCCGTTCAAAGCACCTGCACACATCCCATGTAGCTCTATTAACCATTTCAATATTAAGTAGCTATCCCATAAATTCCCTTCCTGCTTAATACTTTAATTCTATTTTACATTTTATATTTGTGAGAATCTAGGCACTTACTTAACTTCATTTCCCTTTTGCAAGACTGAAAGTAAAGATCAAAAGATGGGAAATAAGAGATTTTAAGGAAATCCGCAGGTTTCAACTTGTGCCTCTGAAAGCCCAAGGTTTTTCCTTATGTTGTCCAATCGTTTCAGCGTCACAAACTCCCCTCCCCTCAAATATCTGTACACAAGAAAACAGCTTAATAAATAGTAAGTATCACAGATGGTACTTTACACTGTAAAAGACTGCGGAAATGGCAAAGCCATTATCTCAAAGCAATTAACAAGAAATTGTTTACCAAAACACAGATTTGAGTTGAAGAAGTTTTCCAGGAAAATCTCCTCTTCCAGAAGCCCTCAAGTGTCACCAAGCTTCAGCAGGGATGGGCTCTGCCTACATGGGAGAAGTGCATCAACGCACCACAGGACATGCTGACTCGGAGGAAAGTAAGGCTTATCATCAGTTTTGGCATCAATGACCAAACCCCAACAGCTACATTACCATAGGAGACTGTGGTTCCTCAAAACCTCCAACAACATTTATCCCAGGTTTATAAACAGAGTTAGAAGAAAGACTGAATGAAGAATAAGCTGGCAACCATACAGTATAAAAAAGAAACCTGAGCTGCACATGACTTCCATCTAAAGGACTGAACTAGTGAACCACATCTTGTATTACTACCTCCACCAAACTAAATATCACTTCACCGATCAAACACTGCAATTTACTGCAAATGGAAAATTATTACTTTGAAATATGTTGCTAAAAAGTGTATGACAGCTAGCGGGAGCAGGCTGTTACATGACTTTTTTATTAGGAATTATCTGCAGTGTGTGTTCTATTACATTTTCTTCCCCCCAATCTCATCCTTTCTTAGGAAAAGCATTAATAACAGGAAAAAAAAATATTTAAGTTATGATAGAACAAAATTTTTTAATTTATACAAAAAATCTAATTATGCGCTTTTATAAACAACAGATTTATGCTGGAATCTATTATTTGCTCTAAGAGTTAGAGGCATCAGTAAATTTAGAGTCCATTTCATACTGAATTCACAGAAGTAGGCAGATACAAGCATGTACCTGTCTGATTAAACCAAAAACCAGCTCTGACATAGAGCTCTCCAAATTTAACACTTGTATTTTTCCATTATAAATAATCAGAAAGTTACCTACTCAAAGCCAAGTAAAGGATTATTTAGAAACTTTTAGTGTGGAAAACTGTTCACATGGGTTTCTCCTGACACACTGTAGAAATGGCCATCACTGCCTAGATAAAAACGTGACTAAAACCTTGTGCTCAGAATCCTGTGGCTGTACTCAAGCCATGGGCACCCCCAGAAGCGCAGTTCCAATGTTATATCATATTAACAATAAACACTATGCTTGGTCTACGCGGAAGTCCCCAACAGTGAAATTCCAATCACTGCCAAGGGAAACATCTTGCACCCCACTGGACTGCAAAACAGCGCTGGTGAACAGCCATTTCCATTAGGCTCAACTGTTCTACATCCAGATCTGTTCCTCTCCTCGGCTCCAAGACACTGTGTGCGTGTCACAGGTGCTCTATCCCAAAACATCACTTGTCATTTTTGTGGAGCACAGACAACACGCCAAGACCCTCCTTTCCTCCGATCATCATACTCCTTCATCATGTTAAAACTAGCTCTTCTGCAAAAACAAGGAATTAATGTGGAGTCAGGGTGTGGAAATAAGACCAGCACTTCAACCTGACCTCCTTCAGCACACTCTGCAGGAGCCCTTGCTTAGTGCACATCCTCCATGGGCAGAAATAGAGACTTCCTAATACTGTAATCTTCTAGTTAGATTGCTTCACTGCACGAAAGAGGCTTTGCTGTAGCACTTAGAGGCTTTGCCTTGGAAAGTCATTTAGCCTAAAGGCAGCAGCCACCCCAGGACTAGACCGCACTATGACAAGCACTTGCCTCAGCTCAAGGGAAATACCTGCAAAATGCTTTATTCTACTGTGCTTGCCTTACCTAAAACACAGCCTTTGACAACAGCAGCACATAACTTATGATTTTTTTACCATATTTTTACTACTTTTACGATATAAAAATATTTTTTATTTTTACTACTATCTTCTATATACTGGGAAAACTTTGCAAATAATCTAGCAATTCCAGGAAGAACGAGGACAGATTCCAAAGTTTGCCCAGGCTTCTACTACCAGAAAGCATAATGGCAAACAAAATAAACAGTAAATCTGCTTACTCAAAAGTCTTGTAACAGATTTACCTCCTGTAGCTAACTAGAAAAAGGAAACGTTCAAGTTGATGAAACAGACCCTACTGCTGTTTTAAAACACAGGGATAACCCTAGTATTTTAAAATACTTACTAAAAATACTCGTGAAAATAAACTGAGGAGCATCACTGTAGAGCATCACACAAGAAAAACACAGAGCAAGTAGTTCTTCACATTCTGGAACACTGACATTAGTACAGTCTGATCCTCTTTGGACATTCCCCCTCCCACCTCCAGGAAAACAACAAAGTAATTCCAGCTTTAAACTTGCAAGACCTCATATTCATGGGATGTTAGAAGTATGCTGGTAGTAACAGACATGTTTGTGTCTAATGCGCAATGATGAAAGGGGCATTCAACCTTATAGCTGCTGTGAAGTCACTCCACGGATAGGAGATGCATTCTTTCATCACAAAATACCGGAAAATCTGAAATGAATGTATTTATCCCTTAAGTGGTCTAAGGGTTTTACAAACAGGAAGCAAAGATAAAATAATTTTGTTCAACAGACAACATAAGAAATTATTTTATTTAAAGTCTGAAATGCAAAAGACTTCAAGAGGTTAATCCTTCTGTGCACTACTGCTTAATGCGTTAACATGAGTCTAACAATTGTAGGCAAAACCAAGTGCTTAACAGGAGTTTCACAAACCTAAAACTGGAAGGAAACAAGTGTTTGACATGATGTTAAAGACTTTTTATTCTTTTTATTTTTACTGTAGAAAAGATTTAGCCTTTTAAATATATGTAAAAAACCAGAACAAAATTACTTCAGAGGTTCACAGCTAAATATCAAGTATCAAACTAAAGGAAATCAAATCTGTGAAAACAATTTTATTGGCAAAGTTTAGGATATACAGACATGTTGTTGTTCTAACTCCAATCATTAGCTTTGCATTGTCTCCTACAAGAAGCTCATTCTTACTTCACATAAAGCTTGCGCTCATGTTTCTGTACATTTCTGGGACCAGCTTCTGCGCACAGAGAAACACCCATCTCCTCCTTTCAGAATGATCATACTAAGGCACATCACAGCCATTACAGTTCAAGGCACTCTTCAATGAAAGAGCTGAAGACATTCAAGTTCTGACACAATAAAGGCACATATTCTTCCTGCACAAACAATGCTTTACAAGTTTTGGGAAAAGCTCAAGATAAAGACCAGAGACAGCCTCAAGTACCTGAAAATGCAAGTATATTGCTGTTTAACAATGTGGGTCTAAGTCACACTACACTACACCTCACAAAAATCGGTGAAAACCTGCAAGTAGCACTTGTGGTTATGTGAGGCCATGACTATAAGCTAATCTTTCATCACCTCATCACCCCAAACCAGTACAGAAGAAGTATGCTGTACTGCGTTAAAAACAGCACAGGCAGGAAACAAGCCTTTCACAAATATGCTCAGCAGAACATGTGCTGATGGAACCTTTCCAACTGTGAACACTGATTATCAGTGCTCACTGTATTACTACTATATTCTTAACGTTGCTATTCAATTACTCAGGAAACTATTTATCTATTTCCCCTTTCAAATTAAAGGCCTGTCCTGTAACCACACAAGTTAAACATGGCTGGATAATTTAAGACATTAAAGCTAGCTACTGTCATTGTAGAACAGATTATAAATTACAAAACAAAGGAAAAAAGACACAAACTACTTTCATTCTCTGAAAGAGATGGAACATTTCCCAGATCCAAACTCCGCCTTTTTCACTCTCCTCAGTAAACTAACTGCTCTTTCTTTGGAACATCTTTTCATGTATTATTGAAAACCGATCTACTGCCAAGATGGTATTTAATGTATGAAATAAGGCTCACAGAGTTTCAGACTCAGATTCTTGTTATTCTGGTTGATTTCTATGGACACTCATTTAAATATATGTTAACACTTCCTAACAGAGAAAATCATTTCAAGTGGCACTGCTACAAAATTATTAAAGAAAACGCGATTTTTTGTTTGGGTTGTTTGTTGTTTTAAGGTCTTCCTTGGGTATGAAACTACTACAAAGTGTGACTCTTGAAAGCCTGATGTCAACAGGGCACTATACTTCAGGCAACCTCATGTAGAAGGCAAAAAAAAGTGGCAAAAGTCGTTCTAAACTCTCATTTACAAGTTTAAAACCGCTTCCACTGAAGCGGTTGCTAATCCCCCTTCAAATTTGTTTACTTAAAGATCTTCCCTCGAGATCTCTAAAAATAAAGCATACAGCAGGATAAAATGACTATATTTGGTTAAGCACCCAACTTCCCACTGCAAAAAGATTTAAAAATAAAACTAATGAAAAAACGCACAACACTTGAATTGCAAATCAGGAAAACGGGAAGACCGAGTGTGTTGTCAAACAGACCACCGGTAGGAAAGGACTAGAAAATACCAACCCCGCTGTGGATGTGAAAAACCCCTCACTGCGACTCAATGTCCACGCACGCAAAGCAGCTCCTCAGGAGACTATTTTCCACACACACACACACACACACACATGCACTCGCGGACATGTGAACAGCAGCAGCCCCTCTCCACTACCAGCAGCAAAGGGAGGCGGCAGCACCAATGCCACCAATGCGGCAGCGATGGGGGAACGAGTGCTGCCGGCGATGCCCCCTTCCCCAGACCATGTCTGCAGCGCGGCCCAAGGGAG
>JANRGW010031881.1:0-26277 GCA_024733675.1 Psilopsiagon aymara | reverse complement strand
CCCAGCACAGGCTCAATTTTGGTTTAAAACTTAAGGATTTCTCTGTGATGGATGAGTTCTGGAGTAGAAATCTTAACGGAGTAAGACTGTACTTCTTTTAGGTTTTTTTTCATGTTAAAGGACACCTTGTATGGTGACACAGCACGGGATGCTGCAGGAAGCTGCAGCAAGCTGAACATGCTAAAAACACAGCCCAGAATTCCAGGGATATTCTTCTGTAGGAGACATCTTGGAGTTGATGCTTGTTTCAGTCTCCTAATAAGCTTGGTATTCTGTTTACTTTAAGGCCGCTAGCAGTGCCACTGTCAGGTTTCCTGCACTGTCCCAGATGTTCTTAGCCATGTTCCAGCTTCACTTTTGCCTACAAATGCAATCTGTACAATATTTATTCTTCTGTATTGTTTCCTCCCCAAACTGCACCAAATTCTTGATGCTTTGGTTTTGGTCTCACAGCCCTGTTTCAAGGATGTAAAGGAGTCAGTTTTAATCAGTACCACCTCTTCCAAGATAAGTAGTATTAATGCTGATAGTTTTACATATCTGAGTATCTTTGCCACCCATTCAGTGTAGCTTTTCAGACTAAGTTCTCTAGTTAGATGCCTGTTTACTGTAGTGCATGAGTAAACCACAACACAGCCTTAACTTGAACAGAACGGCTGTACATTAGATACTAGAACTGTACTAAGAGAAGAGTGGTTCTGCCCAGTAAGACAAAACAGCAGCTTAGGATAGAAAAGCTTCCATAGATGCATTAAACATACCAATAGATGCTTATAAGTCATTAATCTCAGTCCTTGTCAGAAAGACTGACTGTAGATTGCGTTAAATATGCAGAGGCATAGGATAGGATTTTACATGCAAAGCAATGAAGAGCATGAAGGAATCTCAGCCAAAATGCATGTTTGTCTGAGTTCTTTTGAAAGTATTAGTGTGACATAAGTTTGTTACTTTGACCTTTGACTGCCCTGTGAGCTTTTACAAATACCTCTCTGAGTTAACATAAATTTGGCAAAGAGAACTCTTTGTATTAATCCACTGACTTGTCCAGGGCTGCAGATATGGACGCACACTCACAAAATAAAATCTTACACTTGGAAATATTTTTAGTTACTAAGGTTTTAATGGCCTCGAATGTGTTGTGCTTTCCCTGTCAAGTGACTTATTTGTTTCTTTTAAATGGTGTATGGGCTTTATAGTCATAATTGTTCCTATGATAGTATTTTGTTCTCTGTTGCTTTGCTAAAGAGATGCTGATGAGATAGCCAAGTCGTTAGTAAGTAATGGGGAAAAGAATTCTCATCTTTCCCTAGTAAGAAACATGTAATATGTTTAAGAAAAGATTCTGCTCCAAGCTCATCTGTCCTAGTCTGGTATGCGTATAGCTTCAGACATTCCTGAAGGGCAACTGTCCACTGAGAAACACCACCTCAGAGCCTTATGTTCTTGCAAGCTGATGAAATGTCCAGAGTTGTAGAGATAATAGTTTTATATTAAGCTGTATTACACGGTATTTAATGTATAACAACTTCAGCTTTAAAGTAAAACATGACAGAATTTTGCTTTTTTATTTGGCTGACTTAGCCTGGAGTTGGATCTGAAGGTTTCTAGATTTTGTGTATTTGTTAAGTTGGAAGGAGGCACTTCACTGGAAGTTACGTTTTGGACTGGAAAGTCCTTTTACTCTCATTAGGGAGGGGCTGTCATATTTACTTGAACAGCTTGCTCTAACCTTCTTCTGTTTTCTAAACCTAGTGGTAGGCAGCAGTTAACAGGAGTTGTGGTGCTATTAAGGTACTCAGTGAAGCATTAAAAATGGCTTTTGCCTTAAATATTACCCAGTGTCCAAAGCACAACTAAAACAGTGCTTTGAGAAACGTGAAACACATTGAGTCTATGTACTCCTAAATGATGGTTTGGGAACCTAATTTTGAATTAACTGAATTAATAAAAAATACCCCCAAGTATGATTTGTCACACAAAGATGATATACTTTCTTGTACTTACTTCTTTCTTGTGGTTGATGAAGCTAGGAAACCTAATTCTGCTGTGTACTTCTGCAGTGCCTAGCAAACCTGTTAAAGCTTCTAGTGTTTTTTTCTGGGGTATTAAAACTGCTGATGCTCCTTTTAGTTCAGTTTGAGTGTGTAAAAACAGAATTCACCTGCTGGCGTGCTTCATTAGTATTTCTTGTTTTCTTTTTTAAGTAGATGGCTCTTTCCAACTATGCAGAGTTGATCATCTCCCACTGGAAGATGAAGATTTTGCAATTTCTGTACTTCAGCTTGTTCTGGGATTGTATTGTATTTCTTGTTTGGTTTATTTCAGCAGATCTTACTGAAAACTCAGGTAGCGTCACTGTTTCATGAACAGTTTTATCCAACAGAATATAACCTGAAGGTCAGTTTGAGGTGTTTTTCTGTTTATGCAGATATTAAATGATTCATCCCAGTTTTGTTGTTCCCCATAGTTGGTTCAGGTATTTCCAAAGGTTTCTGTAAGGTAGCTAGATCACACTTCAGTGGAAAGGACTCCTAATACTGGCAGGTCTTTTCCAGGCTGCAGTACACCACACCCAGCTCTGGCATGCCACTTAATTTCAGACAGGGTAGTAGCTTCTAAGATGTTAACAAATAGTCAACATGCTTGTGCTTTCCAGATAATCTGGTTCTGAATAGTCTTGTTGAAATTCCATATATCCTTTGAACATTAGGGGAGGCGCAGAGGAGGCAGCAGGGGCTTTACTGGGGAAAACCAGGCTTTGGAGCTAGCAGTACTGATGCATTGGTTACCTAATGCAGCGCTGCAGCAAAGTCCTCTCAGGTCCCGTTTTCGACTCAGGAGTGTGTTGCATGCTGCAGAGCAGTGGTAGGGCTTGAACAGCTCCTTCACGATGCAGCCTGGATTCCCCTGCTCCTAACCCTCCCCCCCCAAACAGGGCATTTTCTTATCTCATATTCCACTCATGTTGTTGCAAGCAGAGAATGGGCTCCTAAATCCTTTTTTGTGTGTCCCATGGTCTGATATAGTGGGAAGCACACACACCCTGAAACTTTTGGGTTGGGTTGATAAAGGGATATACTGTAGAGAATAGGTCTAGATTTTAAATCCTCTTCTGACAAAGGCAGGCAGCTTAAGTGTACGTGTCTAGTCTGGGGGTGAGGAGAATTATCCTTGATTGACACAGGCTCATGCTGTGATATTGCAGGAAAGACAGTGTGCTGCTATTGTACATCTCCATTTCTTCGTTGTACTTAGTTCTAGATCCCAGCTGCGTCTGCAGTTGAAAATAGCAGCAAATGTGAATAAAGGCTAAAATTCCTTCTTCAAAAAGTTGTGCTGGTGTTCTGCTGTTTCCAGCTCTCACCCCTTCCCTCTCAGCAGCCCCAGTGCAAGTAATGCTTCCAGAGCCTTGTCTTCAGCAGCCAGTACTGTAAACTTGGTTCTGAAGCTGCAACTGATGTCCTTAGTTTCTTATCAAGCTGAAAGCAGTCAAAAGACTTTGCTCTACATTATTAACAGCATATGCTGCTGGTTGAGTTCCCCAGACATGATTCTCTAATTAGGCAGGAGGTGGTGTTAATAGTTTAGAACAGAACTGGCTTTCTGGTATGCACGCCATTCTGTTTCTGTTGGGAAGGCAGAAACATGGATGGATGGTGTGAAACACTCAAGTTAGCACCCTGTGCTGGTCATTCCTGTTTCCTTGTTTCTTGTTCATCTCCCTTTGAAAGAGAGAGCTAACTTAAAATGTTAGAGAGCAGATTTAGGGGGCAAAGACCTCCCTCAGCTGGGGGCCTCACGCTCTACCCAAATCGTATCTTAAGTGAACACTGTGACCAGCTGCAGGTGGAGTTGTACAAGCTCAGTTAAAGCAAGAAAAAAACCCAAGCCCCAAACCACCATTTCCTTCTAAAATTGCATTGCCTCCTCTACGTTCATAATCAACACTGTAAAAAGAAGGAAGGTTGGGTCTTTAGCCTGAGGCTAGACAGAAATTCCCATGGTGGAAGTGCAAGGAGGGCTAAGGAAGATGGGTGAGAAAAAAGGGTTTCTGGGTGCTTTGTTTTGTTCCCTGTCCCATGCGTCTGGACACACAACTGCCTGTTCCACCAGGAGGAGATGGAGCTAATGCTGTCTTCCGCTGAAGTGGACTGGGCTGACCTACACATGGTGAGCTCTGGAACACTACCACCAACACGGCAATCCACACTTTGCCACCTAAAACTCCTATCTCTGTACTGCCATTCAAGGCAGTGCTTTCAGGTGTCCCAGAACCCAGCTCCATAAATTCAAACATTCCACCCTGGCTCCCACACCTAAGGTTCCAGAACACAAAGCTAGTACTGGGCACATGATGAGCTACACATGATGAGCTCTGGGACAGTGTCAACAACATGGATAGGTTGGCATGCTACCCTTGCTTTGCCACCTAAAATTCCATGGCAGGAGGCAGAGGGTGAAAGAACAGTCTGCCTGGCCCAGGTTAAACTAGGTGTAGGTGGCCTTTGTTTCTGGGATGGCAGGTTTTGCCTTTCTTGTTCCTGCCTCCCCCAAAATCCAGACCCCATAGCAGAGTAGGTAATAGTCATCTCATCATTATTACTCCAAGCTTTCTCCCTCATACAGATTAAGGGTAGAGGAAAGGAATCTCAGGAATGCCAGTGAGTGCTCCAGACCATACTTACATCTCCACATACAGAACAAGAACACAAGCTTCAACTTTGACTTCAACTGGAACAAGTGTCCTCACTCTCAGGTCTCCTATGGTCCCCTCCACAGGTCTAGGTCGCCTTTAACCTGAAGTAGGCTTACAAAGGTAAGTAGTTTGCCATAGATCAGGATAACAAGCTCTGCCATTGTGCTGTGAGCAGACTGAGCATTTTGAGGTGTAATCAGGAGGGCAAAAGTTAACCAGCATGCTCCAGCATTCTTTTATTAAGCAATAGAAGCAGTGTGAAAAGCATCCTTCGCGCCAGAGACCATCATCTTAGACCTCATTTGGCCTGGTGCATACCGGCATCCCAATGCGACCCTCCGGAAAGTCCACGCACCAGCCCACCCCCTTTCCGCAGCCCAGCACCCCTCACCCAGCCCTGCCGCAGCTCTGGCCTCAGAAAACCCCAACGGGGTCACGTTTCTGAGCTCAAAGGTGCGAGACTCAGGCTCTGGTCCAGCTCGATTTCCCGTTCTGCGGCCGGGAAATACCCCCCCGGCTCCGTGTTGCAGAGCCCCGGGTCCCGAGTACCCAAACACCCTCCATGGATCTCAAAACACTTCCCCGAGTCCCAAAACTCCCACCTGAGCGGAACCCCTGTGTGCTGTGGACGCCCCATGGGGCCGGGCGGTGCTTGGGAACTGCGTGGAGAGACCCGCGAGGCGATCCCTACCCTGGGTGGCCGCGGGCGGCTCGGTCGAGGCCGTGGGGCGCCGGCTCCGGCCCTCCGGGCTTTATTCCCTAGCGCTCCGAGCCCCGCCGCTCCTCCGTGCGCTCCCCACCGGCCCCCGGCCACCCCGGCTCGCAGCAAGTCTCGAAGCTCCTGCTCCCTGGTGCCGGCCCCAGGCCGAGCTGCCCCTAACGCTTCACTTGGGCCCTGCCGGCAGAACCCAGACCAGAGTCCCTGCGGCACCGGCGAGGACAGAGACAAAGCAGAGACGCTCGGCGGCCGGCAGGGATCAAATCTCTTCAGCCCCGCCTCTTCCGCTGTCGATGGAAGCGGGGCGCATCTCTCGGGTCACGGAACGCCGGCAGGGTCGGGGCGGCTGCTGATGCCGAGCCTCGCCGGTGTCCGCCGCTTTCCGGGCTTTGTGCGGCCAACGCGGAGGAGCTGCTCACGGGCCCGACCCCGTCGCATCCGTCCTGACCCCGAGGCCCCAAAGCTGGCCAAGGGAGTGTGGGTTTGAGCCCCCAAAGTGCACAGACTCGGTCTGTGTTTCTGAGCCCCAGCATCAGCCCAATGAGTCACCTCACGTCAGGACTTCCATACACGGGACTTTGTTTCTAAGCTCTGAACCTGGCTGTTGAGCAGTAAAACGCGGGGCTTGGGCTGTCTTTGAACCTCACAACTGACCACATGAGCCGGGCTCCAGACTCCAACACGTGGGGTTTGGTCTCCATTTCTGAGTCCCAAATCTGGCTTCTTTGACCCCGGTTTCGAACCCCCAAAACGCAGAACTCGGTCCCTGCGTCTGAACCCGAAGCCACCCCCGCAGGTTGATTTCCAGACACCAACGCTCAGGACTATTGCCCAGCTCCGAGCCGGGGTCCAGGCCAGGCTCAGCCCTCGGTCTCCGCTCCCAGGACTCGGCCGCGTGTGCCGCAGCCCGGGTGCCCTCCCCGGGAGCGAGCCCCGCGCTCTCGCGAAGCCCCGGGCACGTCCAGAGTCGGTTCCAGCCCCGCAGGGCTCGGCTCCCTCGGGGAGCGGGGCCCGGAGCCCCCGACAGCCACATCCCGGGAGCACGGGGCTCGTCCCTGCTCCGCAGCACCGACCGGGGCCGGTCCCCGCTCTCTGCTGAGCCGCAGCCCCAGATGGAGCCCCAACTTGGCCTCAGTTCCCGGGCGGCGCTCGGAGAGGGGCCGGGGAAGCGGCGGGCTGCTCCGACCCTCCGGGCTTTACTCCCCGGGACCCGAAGAACCGGCACCGGCACCCTGTTTGGCTATTGCTCCGCCCTCCCCGTGTCGTTGCCTCCTTTTATAGACATCGCTCCGCCTTCCGCCTCCTTTTATAGCTGTAACCCCGCCCCTAATTCTCAGGCCACGCCCTGTGCTGCCTCGGGTTCTATCGTCCGCCCGCCCCCCGCCCATCTGCGGCGTGCCCGCAGCCCCGTCACCTGCGGCCGCGGTGCGCATACCCGGCCGCTCGGCTCTCCTTTTCCTTCCTTCATTCCCAGGCAGAACACGCGGAGCTGGGCTGAAAGCTGCAGGCAAAGCCCCGGCAGCGCCAGCTCCACACCGGTTTCCACCACGACAGCTCCCGCTCCTCTCTTCCATTTCAACCCCGGCTGTGGCTCTCGGCAGCGTCTTCTCCTCGCTCCGCACTGCCCCGGGCCCTTCCACCGGAGCCATAACAACCACACTCTCTGTTAGGACGGAAAGTAGGAGCTGGGCATGTCCTACACTTGGTGCCCTCCGGAACAGTGCCACCAACATGGACATCCTCACTCACCACCTAAAACTCCATCTGTGTGAAACCGCACTGAGCAGCACTTTCCGGTGACCAAGGAACCAGCTCTCTAAATGTGAACGTCCGGACACTGATGTAAAACCTAGGGTGCCAGGACAGAAAGCTGGTGCTGGGCATGTCCTGCACATGGTGCCCTCCTGAGCAGTGTCACGAACATGGCAATCAGCCCTTGCTTAACCACCCAGAAGTCCAGCTGTGTGTTGCCTACAGAGAGTGACATATATAATTTGAACAAACTCGGTCTTTTCCAACAGCAAAGTATTTCATGAGGAACTGTCTTCACTGCCATCCTACTCATGCCTGGCTAGGCTTTATGTCAGAAGAATGACAGTGAAGTAGCATGGTGCTGTTATGAACTCAGTACTAGTGAATTTATTACCAGCAAAAAATAGGGGGATTGAGGGAAGTATCTAATCTCCAGCACCTTTGCTTCCAAGCTACCACAGCAAGACTGTCTTCCATGAAAAAAGAAAGATTTGACATGATAAGCCTTTGCCTGTGTCAGCCAAGGAAAATATTCCAGGATATCAGATGCTGAAGAATCCCTCGAGAGGGAGAGGTTATAGCACATGGTGTTCTTCTCTGCATCCTCTTCAGTCCTTCTGGGTGGTTTGGTGGGGAGCAAGAAAAGGAAGGAAAAATGAAAGGAGGAAGGAAAGACAAGGCATAAGCAGATTTTAAACTAGGGTCTATCTGTCTGATAATGGAAGGACAAATTCATCTTTGGGTTTTTCACCTCCTGTCTAAAGAAATTACTAACAAACCAAGAATGAAGGCAAAAGCAAATGTCAGCTTTACTGACACCATTTCTAGTGATGGAAACTGGGTGAAACACCATTGAAGATAATTGAGTGTGGCTCCTTTTTTTGGCAAGACAAAAATCTGGATAATTTATTTCATGCTCAAATTCTCAGCTGAAATGCCACCTCAACACGTTAGCAATCTACTTTCATTATGTTCGTCTTCATTTTTGATGCAGGTTATGAATGTATAATCTAAGTCCTAACATAAAGGTTTCTCAGTGGTAGTTAGAGGTGACATTGGAAGGCATTATACTACAGTTTATAATGCCAGTGGAACAATTCTGAATCCAGGGTTACAACAAAAGTCTTGATAGAGAAAGATGTTTTGGGAAGTAACTACCTCCCACCCCAAGCTATTACTTTAGTAACTCAGGTATGACTTCAGGTTTCTGAAAAGGCTGGCTGACATAGGCAGTTTCTGTCATTCCTGTGTTTTAGTAGCCAGAACAAAGGTATCTAGAATGAATTTGCTATTTCATTTTGACAACAAGAGATGCAAAATAAATGCAAAATGGGTTATTCTTGGCAGACTGGAAGAAATCCTTGCTCCTGAGCTTAGATTCCAGATACCAAATATCATCAGTATGCTTGCTGCCTAATCCCTTAAATTTACTTCTTTAGAATAGAAACTGCAAATGACATAGCAGAAATAGGAAGATAGATCAAGGATATATAGATCAAGGATTATATAGAAAACGAGCAAGAAATGACCTATAATTATTCCAGGCTGCTGAGCTGGTTTCCTAACTGGTTTTAAAGACTTAGCTACCTCCTTTGGAGCAGTAAGTGTAGGCAACTAGTGGTATATATACTTTCTTAATAGCCAACTCAGTGTGGCTCCCAACACATGCTTCAGGCTTGCCTTCCTCTTTCTGTCAGCTCAGCACCATACAGCATGGGCAAGACAAGAGACTTTTGTAATGCTGCCTCTGAGAAGCCCGATAAACCTCTTTTAGGCAAGTGTCTTCACAAAAGTCATTTGTCTTCATTCATTATTGTACCTGGAAACACCGGAGTTCCCTGTAGAAATAACATGTGAGTTCATGTTTGCTTCAGCACATGGAACAGTTTTTGTCTGTTTGGGTTCTTTGGGTTTAAAGATGTTGAGGTCAATACAATGTAAGGTGGATTTCAAATGCTCTGTTATGATGTGGGGTTTTGCAGGGGCAGAAGAACTTCTGGTTTTGTGTAGTTTAGCCACTAAAGTCTGACCTACAAGAAAAGGCCTTGCAAACTCCACTGCATTTTTGTGCTCCCTTGGTGGACTGAGCTGTGTGTGTCTGCATGACTACAAATAGTGATCACATTAAGCATCAAGAAAAGGGGAAGGGAGTGAAGGCATGAAGTGGTACCAAAACAAAGCAGAGATTACTTCTGCCATTTCCACAACAGCCTGGAAATGGCTATTAAATAATGAAATTATTAAAATGCTAGTTAAAAATCAGTAGGCAGCCCTGCTTTAAAAACTATCTGCACACAGGCTGCCAGAAGGGCTCTTGGTGCCTGAGGCTCAGAGGAGTTAAATGAGTGCTGGTTACAGCAAGGGCAAGAGCATGGGGAGAAGAACTGGCTCTGGAGGAAAAGGCAAACTCATACCCACTTTAGAGAGGGCACCTGAGCTCTCTCTTCCTATTGACTGCCTCAACAGGACTCTCCTGTTCTGAACAATCAAACAATGAAGGCAAAGCAGCATGAGGATCAGGAAAGGAAAGAATTGTAATGAATCACTTGACAAGAAGGTCATCCTCACAGGATTAGGGTTCCAGCTCTCAGACCTGGCCCTTAATGGCCACTTTATGGACTGTAGCTGTTTCTTGGTTAACGACTTTACCTCCACAGGTCTGATGAGCAACCTGACCCTGCAACTCTCTTCCATCTGGATCAGTAAGGATCATACAATCATGGAAAAAACCCGACCCCCCCCCCCCCCCCCCCGCCTTTATAGTCTGTATTTAAATGTGCTATATTACTATATATTAACAAATTCTTCTTAAAAATCCCCATGTATTCAAAACAATAAGAGATAATGCATAGATCTGTTTCTTCCTGGTGTTTGACAACCCCTATTCCAGCATCCCCGTACAACTGGCTCCCACTAGACAAAGACCTTCATCTCTCACCCTGTCTCACTAGCTGCATACTGTAACATTAAGTGCACATACCAGTAGCTTCATTTTATTGATCTGGAGTTAAACCATAATATTAACATCCATTACATACTCCAGTCTGTAACATTAGTGGACAGTCAACATCCAGCCTAGAGGCCCAAGACTGGAGCCTCATGAGACCATGTTTGGACGCTTTATTTTAGACACTAGATGTCAGTGTTTTACCGACTCTTACAGAAATTGCCAGCCGCGGTGAATGAAGTTACCAATAAATAAAGATGTAAAGCATCTTCAGTACCAAGGCCTCATCAAAACAGCAGCAAACCTCCCTTCCTCTCTGCTGATCTAAAGGTTTCCAAAAGGAAATCGTACTTTCCCCACTCCCAAATTGGTTTATGAATGGAAATGACAGTTTAAAGAAGAGGAGCCAGTCAAACAGAAGCATGACACCAAAGGTACCTGCTAGTATTACCTAGAGTAGATAAATACGCCTATATTTGCCAAAAGCTTTATAATGGGCCTAGCTGGGAATTTTTAATAGAAGGAAGGGAACATACACATTACTTCAAAACCTTTTTTTCTACTTTGCACAACACTCATTGAGGTTTTGACCTGGAAAAAGAAATTGGAGTTTTTGAGCTCTATGGAAAGGTTTAGGAATTTTGTTGGAAGCACTTTTACGAAGAGCTTTCATTGTTTTTAAATCCAGGTGATAAAATGGGTTCAAATACACTGACAACATCAACTGAAGCTGGTACCTTCGATGTGGTTCATGTAACTAGGACTGCCACCTTCCGTTTAGGACTGAATTAGAAAATAGGAGAAATCTCAAATCAAGTTAAATTAAATTTAAACAATTTTACCCAGTTATATTGTATCCCATCGTCACCTCGATATCAGATTAGCAATACGTGACATGGTTTAAAATACAATCCTACCCCTTCCCCTCATGCACACAGTCTGGCTTTGCAAAACTTCTATTAAAAGAACTTGGATTTTAGGAATTTGAGGGTAAAATAGGAAAATAGCTCATAAATAAGCTCTTTGCTTCTGTCCCAACACAAAAGAAAATACTCCAGCGTTTCTGAGCTTGCAGCAGTAACTCCAATACTAACAACTCCTTATCCTTTTTAACTGATATATCAATATCAGCATACCTGCTACTGTGCCCCCCACATACTTGGTGGTATGAACCACCTTCACTTGGCTAAGATGTTGGCTAAGATTTATAGCCATTACAGATAGGAGAGGGACTGCATTAACCCTGCTGCCTGCCTGCCTACCTAGAGTTATGGCCTCAGCCTACCCAAAAACCCGTTGAAAGGAAGTACCTTCTCCAGTTTTCTGAAAGTTCAGGCAGGGATGTGAAGCTGATGTGAGCTGTGTTCACAGGCAAAGCAGCAGCCTGTGCAACCATGAGCCATGCAGAGCTGAGATGTGGCTCTACAGAGACTTTTCCCATGCAGCAAAGGCCCCCAGGGAGACTTGCACAGCCTTGTGTTTTCTGCTAAGCACGTTGCTGTTAGCCAGCATCAGAGATGGTGTGTAGGGTCCCAAAAGTGGGTGATGTGTATATCTGGATTATGTTTTTTTAAGTCCAAAGCTGAAAAATCTTATAAAGGAGAAGCTTTCGGCTAGTGATGCACACTCACCATGAGGTTACTACTTCATTACAGCTCCCTTGCAGATCATGTCATGCACAGCTGCCCCTGCACCAGTTACAATTATAATGTCCTGAAATCAAGTTCTCCAATCCTTGGTTGGACAGAGCCTTGAGTGACATGGTTTAGTGGGAATTGTCCCTGCCCATGGCAAGGGGGGTGGAACTACATGGTCTTAAGGTCCTTTCCAACCCTAACTCTTCTGTGATTCTATGATTTTATGAAGAAGAGCATTTCTGAAATAAAGATTGTAGCAAACTACCATGAGGACTATTGGCTTGACTTGGGATGGACTTGAGCACAAACACACCTTAAATTAACCTGTGCAACCTCCCAAGACACCAATACCTGCAGGAATTACCAGATCTCCTTACCTTCCAAGTGGTCCTGTCTCTGATGTATCACATTTCTGCTCCTCTCACCAAATCCGTGTTGTTCCCGCTCTTCCCGTGATCCAGGACTGAAGGAGTGTGACCTCTCAGCTCCCTTTTTGACCATCAGAGGCACTCCATGCTGGACAGCCACAAGAGAATGCTGTTTGCCCTTCAGAGAACTTGTATATTAGAGTAAAGAAACAGCTGTAATGACTTGCAAACAAAAAACACTGCATGATGTACACTATCTGCAAACTTTCAAGGTAGTTTTTGTGCTATCTTTTGTCCATCAGTGCTCTATCTTACTTTGCATGTCTACATAGAATGAGTTGTGCACCATCAAGCAGATATAACCAAAAAAATCAAACTACCCCCCTCTTTTTTATTTCTTTTTCTTTTTTCCAGACTACTTTTGCATTGAGCTCAATATGGAATTTCAGATATGTGCTGCTAGTTGTACTCAACAGCAGACTATGGGCCTTGGGGGAAAGGTGCAGAATACCTTTGCTGCAGAAAGGTCAATGTTAATCTTGTTATGTCACTACTCATAAATGAAGTGTTGCAAAGGTCGTACAGATTCCCAGCAAGTAGGGAATATTGTAAAACTTCATGGAAACGACAGGGATATGCTCATATTTGAAATTAAATCTAAGGCTAAGCTGCCCTCTAGAAGACTCTGACTAGGGCCTTTGCACTTCAGATAATGATACAGCCAAATACATTACTACATTTACAGCTTATTTTTAGATAGGAAAAAAAGAATTAAAAATCAAATTTTCTGGTCTACTTCCTGAAGAGTAAGGGGTGGAAAAAGAACAAAACCCATAATGAAACTATTGGTGACCATCTAATGATCTATCCCATCTCAAATGCTGAAAAGTTGTTGGTGTTTCTCCAGCCTAATGAATCTGGGCAATAAATCAGCATGGTGTGAAAGAGTCAAAGCAAACCTAAACACTCTGGGCTACATTATATCCTGAGACATGCTGAGGAGGACTGGCATCTATTACTTACACTTAGCAGAAGGGGATTTCAGGGAGGAAAGCATATGCCAAGCAAACCCACAACCAGCATGATAGGGCATAATCAAGGAAACAGTCATTGCTTCCCTTTTGAACATGGTTTTTGGCTAAAAAAGCTTTTGACACAATGAAGGGGTTTCTGCAAAGGAATAGATGGAAAGCATGCGGGATCACGGCTTTCGAAGCCCAATGTCTCCAGTTTCACAGTGGGTGACTGCCTTCTGTTCTGTTGCTTTAACAGTGGCGCAGTGGATCGCTATTGATACAGGTTTGACGGAAAGATAGTATAAATTGACATTTCAACTTTTATGTTGTCTGGAAGCAAGAAATCCAACAATTAACCCAACAATTAACCATAAATGAACCATTTGTCTCATAGGACAAAATATCAATTTCTTTTGTTGCAATGCAGTCTCCATCGAAAAGCCAAGTCAGCTTACCGGGAGAGAAGGGAATGCCAGCAGACAGATACTGCAAGAGTTTAACAGTCCACAATGAGCTTATTTTTAAACCATGTCAGGAACCACTCGACAGCACCTCGTGTGTGATTTGCTATGGCCACAACTCTCACTGACATCAAGAAAATGCCCTATCAGAACTAAGTGCTGCTGAAAGAAAACTGCGACTGTGTCAGCCTTTCACTTTTCAAAGCAAAGCACCCAAACCTCTGAAGTCTTATGAATAAGCCATCAGCCATGCACCTTCAGTTTCACAGGCACTGCTACCAGGTAATTCAGAACTAATCCGTGTACTGCAGGCTACTCACTCACTCTTCATCAGCTTTTCCTTAAGGTGAGGCTAGTTTGGACAAGATCGAGAGCCCTCAGTCACCCCACTACTGCCTAAAGATGTTCATACAAAGGTCTCCTAGTTTAAAAATCCCTAAAGCATGAAAGAAGTGGGCTGGTGATCCCTCCAAATCAGTGGCAGGTAGAAATCAGTGTTGCTCCATGCAACTCCAGTCATGGTTGTGTAAAAACATATGTAGATCAGTCCCAGGGGGTCATTTCTTCCTTTTAAAGCATTGCTCAGGATTCAGTTAAAGTCTGCAACAAATAGGAAGCATCTGTGTTCTTGCCCCTTCCCCAGGAAATCAGTGACAGCTTTGTCATTGATTTCAATGCCAGAACAAGTACTGTGAAACTCATGGGGCTGGTTAAGCAACAGATTCTCAATCATTTCATAGGGCCATCAACAGCTGTAATTTCAGCCACCTGCCACATATTTGGAAGTGGTTTGTGTTTATGTTTTAACTTTGAAGTTCTCCCCCTCTCTATCACATTCAACAGCATCTCAACAGTGGTTCTTCAGAAAAGGGCTGTTTGCCAGATAGTCACATCTAAATACCACTGGATGAGCAGCTAACTTTACATCTTCACAATAGCAAGAAGAAGAAATATGTGTCATTACACACTTGTGCTGAAGTACCTCCACCAACACTACAGAGAAGACAGCAGAGGTGAAAGATGCAGAGTTGGGAATGGTTGGCATAGGCTTAATATAAGGTGGAAGTAGGACAGCTTTCAAGTCCAAGCTGAAAGCCAGTATTTGGAAAGTTGTTTTGATTTCATATTCAGTCAGGTTTACTGCAGTGGTCTGAGATTTTGCTATTGATTGGACTAGACGAGCTGGGGGAGTTTCTGTTCACTCTTGTATCACTCATCCACTATTAGACCTTCAAATATTCATGCAGTCACCTATATTTTAAGACTTCTTGGGTGTAGACAATTTTACTCTGAAGCAGTTCTGGGTTTGGACAGATTATCAACTATTTGAATGGGACAAAATGAGGATGAAGGCACATGAGTCTGTTCAGTATTTGCAGCAATATCATTGTCCCATTCTCACATCTGCATGTCTAAAGCATCCCAGGAACCTACTCACCAAGCTTTCCTCCCTAGGAAGAATTAAAACCAGCTCCTTGGAGCATCGTGTTGTCATCCGTTCACTCTGAGAAAGCTGTGAAGTTTCTCATTCCCAATGTGTTGGGCATTAGTGATTTCAAAGGGCAAATTCAGCATTTTCTGGATTCTCCATCTAGATCTGTAACTCTTCTGCTGACCAGGGAGCATCTCGTCCCACCTGCACGCAGCTGCCAGAAGGCACATGCAGCAAATCATTCCACAGCCCCTGGCATGTGCTTTGATAAAAATGGCACTGCCACTAAGGGCAATAAAGAAGAGAAACAAGTTATGAAAGAATAACCAGGCGAGTTTTGCCAGGGTCCCTTTTGGTGTCCGGGGCCGATATCTGCTAACAGTCCTCAGAGGTACATGAATGTTTCTGGGTTGCTTGCATGGCAATCCTGATAGGGTTTCATCAGCCATGGCAGATTAATTGTGAACTAAGATTAAATTTGAAGAAAACAGAAAGGGTAATTTCATGCCCTGTTAAACTAATAATTTCTTTCTGCATTGCTGGACGCAGGCAACGTTGTTCTCATCTCTGCTCAGCTTTCCACAGCTTTGCACCCATTACTGTAGAACAGTATTAATTAAACACAAATGTTCTCCTCATCAAAGCACAGACTAAGGAAGTCCAATCTTGCCTCCCTGGAAGCTGTAAGGGGCCTGTTAAGTTGTCCAAACACTTCTAGAAAGCATCACAATGCACTACAAATTGCAGCATTACAAACGCTTACTCAAGGTGCTCTTATCTGTAAGTTCCCAGCCTTGCTGGAAGCCCACCATGGTGTCTCTACAAGATGTGATATGGGCTTGCTTCCTCCAACAACATCAATGTCCCATTTTGCCCACCTTTGAGGCTGAGAAGAAAGAGAAACCTCTAACCCCATAGCATAAGAAAAATGCTGCACTGAGTAAGGAGATGTTTCCTCTTCCATGGTTGCACATTCTGAAAGGTGCTGAAGGACCTACATTTTAGAAAGTACCCATTCTTAGCAATGAGAATCTTTATATAAAGAGACAGAAAGCCTTAGATCACAAACAAGAGAAAACACAGCCAGGTTACCCAGCTTAAAACTCACACATACAAGAATGAAGGAACAACCCCACCTTTTCCTTTTATCCACATATGATCTTCCCCATTAGGTAATTTCCAAGCTGCTTTCACCTGCAATCAGTTCCCAGTCCGGAGTCCTAGCCTTTCTTCCTCTTCTCCTAGGAGAAGTCTCCAGTTATCTTAGAATCACAAAAACATTTAGGTTGGAAAAGACCCCTGGGATCACTGAGTCTAACTGTTAAGGTAACAGTGCTAAGTGCAACACCAACACACATCCCTAAGTGCCACGTTTACACCTCCTATTGCATTGCAGGGCAACAAAAACAATGTGAAGTCTCCTGAAGGCAGGGACACATATCACTGGGGCTTTCACAGCCTCTGAATGATACTTCAGGAGATTTAACAGGGCAGAAAACATACCTCAGGGAGAGTAAGAAAAATATTGCTCTAAAGAGAAGGCAGAAAGAAGAAACCCTTGAGAACATCATTCACCGAAATAGCAGAGCTGGTTAGCTGCAAACCAGGCTTCTCAGCCTGAAATGTATCAGTGGGAAGGCTGTCAGCCCTGCGTTGGGCTCCAAGAAGCCATCCAGCAATTCTGCAAGAGGCTCAGGAGCACTCTTGGCAGGAGAGCATGTGAAAGGGAAGGCAGCTGTAACCTGTATAAACCTCATAAGCAGCTCTCGGCATCCTCGGCGGGAAGCCAGGAGCGCCTCTCCATCAGGTTACTGCACCTGAGAAGCTTCTCAAGACTTGCAGGGAGGTCCCACAGAAGACCCAAGGTCTCAGCCCCAGGAGGAGGAACCTGCCAGAACCATGCACAGTGAAGGGGTTTCCTGTAAACCTTTGTTGCTAATGAGTCAGCCCATGTCAGCAGACAGTACCAGCCATTGCTCCTCAGCACGCTCTGGGACCTAAACTCAGTCACAAATCCTCCCCAGTCAGACTTTATACTCAGCTCCATTGGAAAATGGGAGTAAGGTTTCTAAAATGGGCTTACAGTTTCTCCCACATTTGCCATTTTCACTTCATGCAAACAGTTTAAAATGTGCTTCTGAGCATGTTTGTGAGAACAGACATCACATGTCCTGAGAGCAAAGCCAGTTCCTAAGGTTCACTATTAAAAAGCAACAGCTCCCACAGCAAATAGCACATGTTAGGTTTTTGCTACTTCATGCCATCCTTTCTCTTTTTTGTTTCCTCTTGTAGATGAGCATGTTATTAAGTGTGTATCTGCAGACTTGGGGAGCTCGTCATGGTGTTTTGCCTTGTCACTTGTAATTGAGCTAAGTTTTTGTTGAAAACACTAATCAAAAAATGCTTCCTCACTGTAGTTTCACACCTGAATAGCAAGTAGTTTCATGCCTGAAAGTTGTTTCAAGTCTCTTTCTCATTTCCAAAGGTGATTTTCTAGTTCTGTGGAATTCTAAAAGAAAAATAAATAAATTAGTAGGATCTACCTTCTGAAAAGTTTTTTTTAAATGCAAAAAGTGATCCTGATGTTATAGATGGGTCAGATGAGCAGTCATGCCCATGGAACAGCGAGGAACCACTGACCCTTTACTATCCTGGGCTCCCTCCAGCCACTGCAACACGTTGGCATTTCCTTCCCCTTTTTGTGCTTCTCCGTCAACACAACACGTTGGGGATGAGCCACCTTCATCTGTCCTCCACACCCCACCACTAAGCCTGAGCAGCTCTTCTTGTTAGAAAGCTTCTTGTTGTCCTTCTAGGTTGTAATTCACTCCCTCCAAAAAGCTATGTGAGAAGCTTGGTTGTCTCATCCCTACACCTTCAACCAGAACTTCACTTCCCAGCCCTGACAGTCAAGTCGAAAGCCTCACGTACTCTTCCCACTCCCAAAGTCAATGTGCCCCTGTGAAACCTCCTAAGAGTCGAGTTGGCTCATAGCAGTTGCAAAATGCCCTGGGAAGAGCTTCCAGAAGCAGAGAGAGAAACTGGGAAGTCAGTTTTCCTTTGAGAGCCTCTCTCTCCATCTGAAGGGGATAACCTATCTTGTCAGTCTGAGGACAATCATTTTTCCTTCCGAGAGTGTGGACATTCATTGCCAGTAACAAATATATGGACCTGCTGGCAGGCAACCATATAAATGACTATTATGCAGCATCCCATACATCCCTTGTAATAGGGGCTCTGAAAAGGCTTTGTTTTTGACATCATTTCACACCATCTGACATAAGAGTCATTCCTGGTGCTATTTTTAGTAAAGTAATCTGTCGTTGAAGGTAATTTTTCCCCTCAAATATTTCTGGGTGTTTGATAATGGACACAGCCCCCACAAGCTAATCATTTGTTATCCTTCACTACAGAAGGTCACTTATGACCATTTTAGCACTTCCCAGTACCTAACTGTCATCAAGAAGTGATGGTTCTTACTGAGGTTCAGCGAATAAGTTGGCAGTAATTTCCCAAGACCAATTATTCCAAACTATTGGTTTCCTATTAGGTCACACGAAAGCAGCAGCTCCTGGTTGAACCTTGGAGCATCCTGAGGTGCCAAGGTGCAGGACAAGCCTGTGGGAAACCAGGCTTTCCTGGATCTATGGCAGATAAAGCATTCTGCTCGGGGTTTATCACATGCCAGGACTCATGCCTCGAAATGATTTCTCACTTCTGTAAGTACTACAGCTAACGAAAACAGACTAATGCAGGAATTCAGCAGTGCCAGGTTCATAGCAAGGAAATGGGACGCAGCTGAGTTGGGTCCTTAGGTGGCAGTAACTCCCAGGAATATAAGGGTTTCTCCAAACGAGGAGATGCATGGTGACCACAAGCAGCACCTCTCTGGGGAGAGTTCAATAGGTTTGCAATTGTATGTGTTAATGCATGAGAAGTATAGTGCAAAGCACAGTGTTAGTGAAGTACCTGGTCACCAGCCGTCAGGTTGTCCCCAGGAAGACTCTGGTGCAGAGCCTATCCTTCTCTCCCACAGAAAACCAGATCCTATTGCAAAACCCTTGCACTGGAGGTGCTTTTAAAGCAAACATGATCAGGCAACGTAGTGGAGGAAAACACACTGATGTATTTGTAGAGCAAGGTTTATTCATGGTGAGCTGGTTCCTGATCTTGAGAAAATTTACATTGCTACCAAGAGTTCTAGTGCTACTTTGAGACCTGTCTAGTGCTGGATAGACAGAATCCAGATGGAGGATTTGAAAGTGTGTGTAGCAAAAGTACATGACCAAAGGTATGGCTGCCAAGGAGGGTACCAATGGGAGTGGATCCGCTTTATACCTGGATGGACAGGGAATATAGTAGACCCTGCTGCATCAGCAGAGCTCTGCAGTCAGAGCACTGGCATCTGAGTTTAAAAAGCAATGATTTAAACCTCTGCAAAGCTCATACCACTGTACTTCAGCCAGGCACGATAACTGGGAAAAGCTCCTAAATTATAGCTCAGCTGCCTCAAAATGATGGCATAGCCCACCTTGATTTAAAGTCCTGGAGTAAGGAAAGAGCTCTGAAAGGTCTGATATTCTTGCAGTCCTTATAACACTCACCATTACAGTCTTCATCTTATTTATCCTCTGAGTTTGTCTAGCAATTGAAATAAATATTTGGACTACTTCTGAGCATAATTTCGTGTTGTGCAAGAGAAATCTGTCCTGTAACTATAAGAAGATTACTTTTTACCAAGGGCCTGGTGTAAAACCTCTATGACACTCGCTATTATCCCTAAGAGATGCTCATTTTACTTCTTATCCTGCATCCAAAACCATGGATCCTTTTAAATAACCACATTTAACTTGTATACATAGTTTTTTTCAGGATTTTAATAGGATTTCTCATCATCTGTAAAGCACCGTGAAATGTAATATTTTTCCCAGAATGAGCTGTGAAATTTGTCTACCTTATCAGCAATTTGTGCAGAACTTGCTTCTTGCATTAAGTGTTTGACTCACTGAATGCCTCCTTCCCACATTCAGTCTATCGAATTGGCATGTTGGAAAATACATGGTTCATCCTCTTTCTTTTTTCTTTAATGGTAGTTGTAGCCTCAGAAGTGATACATGGCATTTTACTGTTGCATGCATATGTTTAATTGCAGGAGCTTAAGGAAGAACATTATGCCTGATTCTCTGCTGGAGTGGCTTTATTGCAGTTTATACACAAGCATGGAGCTACAATGCCAAGACGTGTAGAAGCCCTGAATAATCTCAAGATCCTGAAGCTATAGAAACCAGGGAAAAAATGGTCCCTGCTTGGGGATTTCATGATCAAAGCAGAAAATAAGGCACTGACTGGCAAAGACTAGTAGTTTTCAACAGGACAACATCGGTGTCTGTGACCAGGAGCAACGTTAGAGCGCCGGTGACCTATAAATAGGAGATTTCCCCCACCCAGATCCCCAAAACACAAAGTACCAGGTTATTTGTAGTTTTGGGGCTTGTTCTTCTTTTGAAAGAGCAACCTCCAGGAAGAAAAAGGTAAAGGAAAAAAAGTGTGTTCTTATGATTGCCCCAGACTATAATTTAGTCTTGTATCTGCAAGTTTCAGGTTTTGTTCAAGTACATAATGGTGCAGAGGAATGCTTCCCAGCAGTCCCCCAATACACACTTCTTAATAACAGAGAGATCATTTATTGGAGAGAATAAGTAGATTCTTGCATAAGCCTCTTTTGTATGAGAAATCTCAAGGATATGAAAGCAGCAATTATCCTCACCTTGGCTAATACAATTAAGAAATTCTCAAGTACTGAGAAAACTCTGGAGCAATTAGACTTTGAAAATCACCTAACTATAAATTGTCATTTGCCAGTGAGCTATAGTTAGATCAAATTAAATCAGAGATGTGAGGAATGATCTGAAAGCAGAGGCAGTGGGGTAGGATTTCCACAACAAGTGGAGCGGGATCCAAATCCTGTCAGCTATGGCCATGAGTTATAGGCACTTGGGAGTTTTTAGGGGACTAATCAGACACTTTTTGCTAACACAGGCAGAAACGCTGCATTATTTTAGTTATAACTGTGGAACTAATTCCACTCCCAGACCAAAGCAAAAATGTCTTTGGTAACAGGAAAAGTGCTGCTTAACTTAAATCTCTCATGCTGACTCCAGCTTTTGTGAAAGGGGTAGGGTGGTCCTTACAACGGGATCAGAATTCAAACCATTTGTCTTTGATATCAGGTAGAAAAAGCCCTTGCAGGATTATTGCAGCTTAAATATCATCAGTAAGAGACAAAGCAGTCCTTGGATAAACTTTGAATTTAAGGCAAAGACATGGACTGCAGAACAGCACAGGCAAGAGAAGGCATACAGAAACCATTATCCAGGAGAAGAGGGTGGAAGATCGGGTCTGAAGAAGAGGAGACAACATAAAATACTTCCCTGAGAAGGCTGTGATTTCAGCATCCAATTTTCTGTGAGCATTTCAGCTGCAGATGAGCCTGTTCTAGCAGCGTCTGTGTCACCAAAGGGGAGAAATGTTAATATCAGCATTAAGCTCTGAACTAGAATCCGCGTCTTAACTTACTTTTTCTCTTTGGTATTTAACCTTTTTTCTTCCAAAAAGGGAATTTAATGGAAAAGCATAGAAAAACTTACTTTATGTTTCCAGCTGGTGCTTTCATGGAGCTGACACTCTCTGATAATATATTAGTGCTTCTGAAAACAGGATTAAGCAATAGGTTCCCACTTATTTGCCTGAACAAGCTTGTTGACAAGAGCTTTGTAAATGATTTTCTAAGCTGTACATCCATTGATATCATCTCTCAGAAGCAGGTCACACTGTTAAGACTGAAGAGCATTCAGTGGGTTTAGATTCAGTTCCTAGATCTGACAGTCCTGTGCCTCTTGTCCCTTTTGATCTCCCATAAAGTGGGACAGTATTTCCATCTCCCTACCTCTGGAACTTTTGCAAGAGGACAAATGTACATAACTTGCATATTGACAGAAAGAATTTCTGTCTGGCACTTGCAGTGCAAAACAGCTTTGCTCAACATGTGGGAAAGGCCAGGAGTATGGTTTAGTTGTCCTGACCTAAGGCTGGATGTAATGTGCAGTGCAGCAGGATTCAGCAGGATGCATGATGGAGGTTCACAGTGCTGTGACGCACACCTCACCCATAGCAGCAGCAAACACATCCCTGCTGCAGAATCAACTGGAAGATAAGAAACCCACTGAAATCAAGAGCTGGACTTTCAGGAGCCCTTCTGCATTAGGCAACTAAAGATCTCCTAAGACTGTGCCTTTAGACACGCATGAAACAGACAAGATCTTATGGGATGTCAGGACTTTCCTCACCTTTGCAAATCCTGCCGAGGTCATCACCAAACACCAAGTAGTGCCTGAGTGAAATTCCCTTTCCACAGGGAGGATAAGCTGCCTGAAGTTCCCCAAACCAAAGACCCATGCAACACCTCTTACATCTCCAGCCTTGTCTGTAGTCTTGAAAACATAAGAGCCACTAAAGGGAAACATTTTAGTCCATAATCTGCCTGGAGACACCTTTACGCTCCAGCCAAGTAAGGAGACAAGTGGTTTATAAACCAGACCTAAAGGAAAAAGCCAGTTTTGAGCAACATTCCCCCAAACCAGAACAAATATAATTTTAACACAAGCAAATTGCTAAGAAGCAGCAATGCCGCCAGGATCAGAGGTGCAAGCCCACATGGCAGCCATGGGCTCTGCTTTAGGACCAGCAAAGGAAGGCTCCAAACTACTCCCCATAGCTACTTCCCATGAGCTGTGGGTGATGCTAGGCTGCAGGGTCTTGGGAAGCATCACCTAGAGCTTGGTGGGTGTCAGACAGCCTCTTCTCCTATCAGAGAAATGTGGGTTTACCAGAAGCAGATATAAGCTGTGCAAATACTGGTTTTAGTCCATTTTTCCTTATTGTGGGAACCCACTCACATGCAGGCTTCCGCGCAGGGCATGGGAGCCCCCTGAGCTGGCACATTACGTGTGCATCAAGAAATGGCTCTGCAGGCACATGTAGGTGTTGTGTTGGGAAGGTTTCTTTGCCATATTGCTACCACCACCTTCTGAATTTGGGCTGGGGAGGAGGGAGGTTTTAGCACCGGGTGATGACACTGTGCCTCAGTTCATATGCACTTGTGCCTTAATGATTGTAAGTATCTTTAGTTGCCATCATGAGGCCCTCAAATCACATGGCTTTAAGAGAATATGATTCTATGATTATCCTCAGCAGCGTTTCTGCGCCACTGGGACAGCCAATTTGAGCCGCAGGGGGACCTCTTGCTGCAGGAATGAAACATGAACCTACTACTTCCATGACAGCCTGCTGCTTGCAGTCGTTTTCTGTTATCTTTGTTAAGACCCCATTAATACTTGCCCCGTCAGAAACATCAGTGACTCCTGCAGCTAGCACTAGACAGCCTTGCACTCGGCAGCCTGAGGGGCTCAGCTCTTGCTCTCCTTACTAATAGTTTCCCATTGCTAACTCTTCCTATCACACAGTCAAGCCTTCTCAGGGCTTGATCGCCAAACCATGGGGATAAAACTCTCACCACGCTTCAAGCCCTTTTAAAAAGGATGAATATCCGCTGTGTGAAACAAACGGTATTTCCAACTCATTTTGAAAGACGATTCAGTGAACGATGAGTCCCGTCTTTCTGTTGTCTTGGCTATAGTTGATTGCATTTGCTATGATGTGAATGTAATTCCAGATTTCACCAGGGAGGTTCATGAATGCGGAGCTCAGTATGCAGAGTCAAAGGACACCCTGCCCTGGGCTCCAGCTCTGCTGCTGGCAGAGCCCTGCCAAGGGATTGCTCCTGCAGGCCTTGGGAAAGCTGTCCTCCCATTCCAAGGTTTGCCTCTGTTGGACAGCTTGATCCAACGCTAATCCCAGTTTATTTTCAATAAAAACTTCCAGTGTGGAGAACTGGATAATACTTGCAGCATGGGGATATCACTCCATTCAGATCCCACACACTGAGAGCAGCTGGTGCTATGTTCCTTCCCCAGCCTCCCTATTATCTCCGTGATAACATGACTTATGAAGAACATTACTTCATCATTAGTAAGAGAGACTCAAGAGGTCTGATATTTTGTCCTGGATAATCTCCCTCCTTATTAACAGTAGACTTACGCAGGCATCTGTGATTCACCTGTAGTTAAATCTGTGAACTACTTAATTTACAACAAGGGGTTTATCTGGGAAAGAAGGAAAAATCATTTCATGCCTCGTTGTTTTCCTGTGATCCCATTAGACCAATGGATGATGCTTCCTTTATATCAGTCAAACATGAAATAGAAGCTGAGGAGCAGAGAGGGATTGGTCTTGAACCCCCACCTAGTAAAGGATGGAGCATCTGGCCCAAGCTTACTTTCAGTGCTGAGTGTCTTCTTCCCTCCCCCAGAAATCTGATGATCTACAGGCTACAGTCACTGCATCCAACAAAAGAGTAGCACTCGAGCCAAATAAGGGCCCTTCCAAGCACCTCCTCCGAAGGTGAGGGCTCCAACATATCTAGGGGGTCCACCTCCACCATGGGAGAGACATGCCTGTGCGAGCAGGCAGGAGCTGAGCAGCGCAGAAGACAAAGGAAAGGCACTTCAGTAGCCTGAGGACTACCCACTTGCTAAAGCATCAAAGGCATGCTGCAGAGTGGAGGTGTGAGAGCTTTTCACAGGAGAGGTTGTCAAGATCTTTTTATAGGCAGCAATCAGCAGCAAGAAGCTTTGAGCGGGTTTTTCCTCCCGTGCAGTTATACAGACAGTTTGGAGCCGAGGAGGCAATTCCACTAGCAGCAGAATGATTGAAGTCTCCTCTGGTTTTGTGTGCTGCTGAATCTGTTGGAAACTAATGAAAGATGAACCTGCGCCAGGAGCCTGTCCCTCCATGGGGACCCTCTGTGGGGAGTGCTGCTTTGCTCAACCTCTCCTCTTAAGGCCTAGAGAAACAATGGGATATGACAGAAATTGGCCAAAGAGTTCAGGTCTTCCCAGGGAGTGACTGAGTGGTCTCATAAGGACACGAGACTTCTCTTTGTTTGCAAAAATCATAGCAAAAATCATACAAAAGCTGTAGTTCAGTGGGCAATCTCTCCTTTGTATTAGCCGATGTTAATGCACCATCTTGTGCATCAATTAGCAGAAAACCTAGCACATAAAGATCTATTTTAAGAGATTAAAAATCCACATGGGGTTTCACACTTCAGTTATCTCCGTAAGACAAGCAATGCCACAACCTTAAAATAGTTCATAAGCACTTCACTCTGCAAGCTTTTTCCACTGCACTCAGATAGGCATCTGCTTGACAAGCCTGCCAGGGTCACTGTTTCGATCCACGACACCCTGTGCACTGAGAGTGATCCACAGCTTTACTTATTGCTCTCTGGTCTTCATTCATTTATTACTGCTGCCCCCATAGCCCTGAGAGCAAACTTGTGCACTCATGGACCTCTGAGCGCTGTTCGGAGGAGCTGCTGTGGGCAATGCCACCGCGGACAAGTCGATCCATGGGCATAAGGGAAAAAGAAGAAAGAAAACTGAATCAAAACATCACATCTGCCACCCACCTCCACCCCCATCCACACAGGCACTGGAGATGACTAAGAACAATCCAACTGTCCTTCCCAGTTTCAAAGAAAAGGTTTGAGTTGTCAGTGTGGGAAGACATGGGATCCGCTGTGTCTCAGTGCAAGAGCTGTTTCCACTGTGAATTACTGTTTCCTGATCCATCAGCAGCTGGGCTTTTAGTCTGCATGGATTAAGAAAGAGGTGACACAGCTAACCTTTGATTCTAACCAGCCCACCTTCTGGGGTGAGCACCTTCTTTGAAAACCAAGAGAGGAAGGAGCAGCCATGGCCATTGCTCTCCCTCTGCTTCAGCCCAAGGTAGTGGGTCAGGCAGCCTGCAGAAAAGTTTCCAAACCTGAGCCTGATACCTATGGCAACTTATAGCTCTATTACACAATGTCATCTTCAGGGTCATGACAACATTGGTAAAGCCCTGCAAAACTCAATAGTCATCTCAAAGGAGCCTACAAGGATGCCAGAGAGGTACTCTTCATCAGCAACTGTAGTGATAAGGCAGGCGGCAGTGGCTTAAATTGAAAGTTTAATTTGAACAAATTAAACAGGGGAGATTTGTGTTGGCTATAAGGCAGGAGTTCTTCCCTGTGAGGGTGCTGAGGCGCTGGCACAGGGTGCCCAGAGAAGCTGTGGCTGCCCCATCCCT
>JANRGW010031880.1:0-18160 GCA_024733675.1 Psilopsiagon aymara | reverse complement strand
CATTAGGGACTGTAGTGATAGGACAAGGAGTAACGGGTTCAAACTTAAACAGGGGAAGTTTAGATTGGATATAAGGACGGAGTTCTTTACTGTGAGGTTGGTGAGGCACTGGAATAGGTTGCCCAGGGAAGTTGTGAATGCTCCATCGCTGGTGATGCTCAAGGCCAGGTTGGACAGAGCCTTGGGTGATATGGTTTAGTGGGAGTTGTCCCTGCCCATGGCAGGGGTAGTGGAACTGGATGATCTTAAGGTCCTTTCCAACCCTAACTATTTAGTGATGCTGTGATTCTGTTATCCATAGCTTAATTACACTCTACTGGCATCAACTACATAAATAAAAGAATGATTGTGTTGTTTCAGACTGTCTTCTAATGCTGTTGGAGCATTAGCTGGTGCAGGAACAGATGTGTAGATCACCTGGGCTGTGTACCTATGTACTGGGGGCTTTTCCAAAGGGATGTGTTCTGATGCAGCTGCACTCACAGTCAGTGAGGATTAACATTCCAAACACCTCTTGTTCTCCTCAGCTATGTCCTACATTAAATATTTAAATTGAAGATAACTGACTTCTCTGCTTAAATAATATCGAAAACAGAGGACTGCAACTCCTCTCCAACTGAATAAGGAGAGACAGTGGAAGAGTCTGAAGTGACACGGTGAGAAGATTCACTTTTGGCATTCCAGCTGTTCGTAGTATTACGGGCTTGTTCCTTTGTATGAAATCATTTTCTAGTTTTTTCTACCACTGAAATGTAATTTACATCATGTTTTTTTCCTGGGAAGGAGATGCTAGAAACTTCTCAGGAGCTGATTAAAATTTTTCTCACCGAGTTCACATTTGTCTTGTAATGATTTGCAAGTAGCTTAACTTGCTTGAAATACTAATGCTAGAAGTTTGGTCTAATTGACTAAGCCCTGTATCTTCCATAAACTTCACAAATTCTTTCCTCATTTCTTTCATTACAATGGCCTGCACAAGAAGTGGATCAGCAATCATCATTAAAATGTCATTTATATTCTGTGTGACTTCATTCTCCAAACCTCATATATTTTCTACCTGCAAGATGGAATTTATGTGATAATTTCTGCAAAAGTGACAGGACTATTGCAAAGGAAGAATATGCTGAAGATACAAAGGGCAGCAGTTAACTTTGACTCCAGCCAAAAGGGGTTTATAATGGAACCGTACCTATTGATCTAATACTTGTGATGTTTTCCCATTATCTATGCAATCCAGGACTCCTCTCTAAATCATTTAATTCAGCTCCTTCTAACACTTCCTTTGCATCACAGGACAATAGCATACCTTTCATACTCTTACACCTCATCATAGATTATCTGCTAATTAAGTCTCCAGTTTCTCTGGTCTCTGTTAACTAACCAGGCAGCACAGTCCAATCTATTAGCCAGCACATTGGTGAATATCTCAACATCAATAGAGAACAAGTAGACAAGCCCATGAGAGGCAAAATCAAATTTGTCTTTTTTAGGTGCAAGTCAATTAAAGATGGACTTGTACTGATCTTGAAATCTGCTGAGATGTCAGGAAACCAACTTACCAAGGTTGCAAGCCAAATCTTAACTATTTAATGTCTCAGAAATGCTTTTCCTCCTGCTCTTTTTAGTCTCCTACTGTTTCCTCACATATTCCTTCACACTTATTTCTGTTAAGCTTTCCTGGCTGCTTTTTTATCCAGGATCTGAATTACTATGTTATCAGCTGTTAACCTTGGTGTGTAGTCTAAGCTTTTAAAATGTCTTTATCCATCCTATCAGTTTTGCCTAAATGGGAGTAACCACTTGCAAATGAAACACACTTTGTGATCATACCACTGAAGTATACCCTGCTAAACACAACTCAAAATACCCCTCTAAATCTAGGAAATGGTGATTCCTTCTGTTTTGCTGAAGACACAAAGTGGTAATGGAACCAGTAAGATCAAGGAAGGATTTTAAGCTCCTAAAACCCAAATTCTTTCTAGACTTGGGAAGAATGCATTCAAAGCAATGTAAAGCTGCAATTCTAGTAATATCTGTAAGGATTCCTTGGGTTAACTGAACTCTTCTTTTTTTATTTCTTTACATTACTGTTCAGCTTCTTCCTTCTTTACAGGACTGAGTAGCTAGCATATAAGCCAGGTGTCCCACTGCCCAGCCCCTCAGAGGCATGATCTATATTTGTTCTCTGAAAATGACTAACACATACTGATGGAATTTCATGTTTCACAAAAAGATGCTTCAAGTTTTCTTTTATATCAGCAATAGCAATAGGAAATCTTTGTGTGTACTTGCCTAACTTCTGCCATATTCTCCTAGGAAAAGGGAAACCTGCACAAGAGGATTCAAATTTCCTTCAAACCTCAGGACTAAAGAAAAGGAGAAAGAAGGAACACACTTGTACCGGTCTCCACTTGTACTTCTTCAGGTGTAAAAAAGTCAGCATTTTAATCACTGCTCCTGGGATCATGACTTTTGAATAGATAATTGAAAGTGCTGTAAACAGCCCTTCTGTGTTGAGAAAAGTGGGGTTGAAATTCCTCAGGTCTTCTCATTTTGTGGGCAGCTGTGGCTGGACATGAACACTTCCTCTTCCTCTACTCTCAGCTGTCACACTTTTGCAGGGAGAAATGAACCATGCTCAATGCTATTGAAAAAGTGGGCATCTGTCATGAGGAGCTTGCTACAGGCTCCCAGGTAGCACAGTGGCAACATGGCACTCAGATCCCTCATCTTCTCTTTGGACTCACCATTTTCTGGCACCTACCTCTCCATGTGCTGAATTCTAGGAGTATTTAGGATTCTACTTTCATTCCTGGGCATGCTTTCTCTCTGATCAGTGCTTCCCCTCTTGTTGTGCTGATCTCCACACTCATTTCTCATAGAAACTAAGTGGGATATATCCTTTTTCACAGTCTAATGATTCCCGCTGAGTGCTCATTTTCCTTTCACTGGTACACTGTGGTACACAGCATAGTGCAAAAGCCATGGGTACTAGAGTGAAAGCCCATAGCTGTATGCAGTGTGTATGAAGTGCCCCACCTACATACACCCAGGGAATTCTCTCTCCCTCTCTCAAGAGTTCCTTTTGTGGGAACTTAACACTTTTTTGTAGAGCTCCTCCTTTGTGTCAGTCAGGTCTGGGATTTCTTTCGATCCAGTAAAATTTCTTCTCTCTCAATTTTCCAAATTATCTATTTTTTACATCCTTGCTTTCAAGCTCTGTATCAGTAACTGTATCTGAATGCTTGTTTAAGCCTGCCTCAACTTCAGTCACTCTACCTTTTATTGTAATTCCCTGAATGAGGCTTGCATCAAAGCTTCCATTGATGTTAGCTCAGACAGTAATTCTCTAATGTCTGCCAATCTTCCTCTGTTGTACTTTGTTTGCAGCACGATGTTAGGCCTCTGAGACCTCCTGGGGTCCCAGTGGTTCTCTCTGGCTTCTTGCAAAGGCATTGGTAACATCACAAGTGCACCTCTGTACCAAGTGCGCTGGCATTGGGGATCACCAAATATTTTTACATGGGGCTTTGTGATATTTTGAATTCTTTAAAAACCATTGAAAATGGCATTTTGATGGCTGATTTGAATAACTACTACAGCCTTCAAGTCATACCCATTACTCTTCTATCCATTTTTTCTTTTAGATTTCTGAACCTTTCAGGCTTTAATGGGGGTTAGTTCAGCCTCTCTGGTCAAGTTTGGGACTCATCACTCACAGCTGCATCCTCACAGCACTTCTTCATGTTGACAATACAGAATTACCGGGGAACAGCTATCGCCAGTCCCACTTATCATGTAAAGGTGGTCACCCAACCCCAGGTGTACAGGCTCAAGCGTCTCCTTTTGCCAAGACACAAATTCCCACGATTAAGCTTATTTCTTACTTGTGTCTTTGCTGCCTCATGAATATGGGAAAATGTCTAGCCCTGCTTTCTACATTTGTTTGAAAATGGTCTGTGCTTTCATTGTTCCTTCTTGTTCTCATGCTTCTAATACAGAATAACACCTTCTTTTTATTCAGCTGCCCTTTCTTCACTGCCTTCTAACTACCACTGAAAAAGTTATTTGTTAGCTCCTTGAAGCAGTTTTAATCAGTCTGAAATTTTTCTCACCTGAGCTTCTTTTACAGCCACTACCTGCCCAGATTGAAAGCAAATGCCCCATCCAGTAATAAGGCTGCCAGCTGTGCTTTCCTTGGTGAAAGAGAAAATGTATGTTTGTAGTTACCTAATGCTGCAGTGCTCACAAATTATGAAATTCTGAGGAGAGAGGTGAACCCTAAATCCCATCTTCCTCTGGATTTTGCATGTCCCTGTGGGCTACACAAAGTTTACAGCAGATTAAATTCCCAAAACACTCATCTGGAGACAGATATTCACAGTCTCCAAGGGTCCACCACAGGGCCGGCCATGCCAAAAAATATCACAGCTGTCATCTGCTATGAATTTGCTCTCTGGTGATCTGAAGCAACTTCTTGCACTGATGCAACTCTGACACCTAGCACAGAAAGCTCAGGAGGGCTCCCATGTAGGGCAGAGAAGATTGTAACTAGGAGCACCCCACAGTGTCTCAACTCACACTGGTTTTTGGAGGGTTTGGTAGCTCAGCTGTGCACATTAGAAACACAGAAAAGAAGACAGCTATCAAAACAGCATCTGCTGTAGCAGTCCATTTTGACCTGGTGGAAATACCACGTGTTTCATACTAGCCCTGATGTTTATTGCTGCAAAGGCCCTTTCTTTCCCCTGAGCTTGTGTTTATAGCAGTACTGCAACAAATCCTACAGGTCCCATACCCCCAATCACGCAAACTATAGAGATAGCCTAAAAGAGACAATTCTGCACAGGTGATATTATCCCCCTCAAAATTAAATTGTGAAAACTCCTGTCACTTTCTCTGGAGATGAAGAAATCAATCAGTGTTGCTTGCCCTCCAAGAACAGAAATGTATGAAGCTGTTTCCTTTGCTTTAATCTACAGGGATATCTGTACATCCCATTCTTGCTCTTTTTGTTCAGTTCTCCCCTTACCCAAGATCTCATAACCCTGATTTAAGTGCTAATATGCTGCAGTGATTTCCCATCCCCAGGCAGCTTCATCATCTCCAAGCTGTGCAGGCTTAAACTCTTAACCTGTCATAATACTGTGATTAAGACCCATCATACATTTGAACAGTTTGAAAGCCCATCTCTGCTTCACTACCGGACACTCTCTCAGTGAAACGCAAAATCAATTGCCCCTCACATGAAACAAGGGGAAGCCAAGTGGGCAGTTTCCATGGCATTTTACTGTGCTATAGCCCAGTTCCCTGGCCATGCTTGCTCTACACTTCTGCTGTTCACAGCCTTGATGGTCTTTGTGGATAAAACAGAATAATTTCATTTTTCTCCTTCAGGCTGCTGATAATTTGAAGTGACTTCAAATGACATAAACTTAGAGTGTAGTATTACCCATGTCCTTATGACTTTTGTATCACAGTGTAACACTTGGTATTACTCATTTTAAAATCCATAAATCATAGGTCTTTCCAATACATTATTTGTCATTTCGGTATTCCTACAATGGTCCTATTTCTAGCACTAATCATAAGGTTTGAATAAATACATAGTGACGATCTGCACAGGTATATGTTGGTGAGGCCCAGAAAGCTTACTAGGAATGTTACGGGTAGCACAGGACCTGCTCACAGAAAGGATTTCTTGCTTTGTGCTGTGCAGTCTCAGAGAGAACATGCATGTGTCTGTTGGTTATCTCCTACTTCCTTTTACAGTAGAATAAAAGCAGTTGAACAGTAGCCTGGATGTTCACTGCCAGACAAAAGCTTAAATCAAATTAAAAGAGGAAAGCTGTGGTTCTGCACTGAGGACAGACGGCAGATATGCTTAATCAGAGTACTTACAGGAGCCAAACAAAAATAACTGCATATGCAAAAAGCCTCTCCTTTCTTGCAGCTCATATCAGACCGATTTCTATCTTGCCTTCAGTGATCAGGAATAAAAGAGCTCCCATTGTTTAGTGACATTTCCGAATATTTATAGTTCTCTACTAGTAACCTTTTGTTTGGTAGATAGTGCAGTTTGCACAGCATGCTGAGTGTGTCATTAAATATTTGCCTGAAGATCCGAGTGTTAGTGTCAATGACAGAGTTTCCTAAACATGTCACATTTTCTTTGGCTGTCATGAAAAATTATAGCTACTGTGACTCACACTTTAATAGCAGCTATTTGTGATATTTTAACCTAATGTACAGCCCCAGAGGAGAAACAACAGACACAATAAAGCATCTGCCACTGACTTGCTCAAACGAAGGGACTCTGAGCATTATTAGGATGCCAAATTAAAGAGAAAAGGCTCTTGTGTCAAATGGCAAAGGGTCTCGGTGTTTGCTAACTTCACTGTTATTTAAGTCTCAACTCTGAAAGCATACAAAGAGAAAGAAAAAAAATATTCCCTTCCTCTCCATTGTCTCTCTCTCTGCTTAGGTGCATAGTTCTTGTAATAGGAAGGGTTAAATACTTTTTAAAAACCTCATGATGAATCATTACACTTTTTATTTTTAATAATTAAAATATTTAATGGGAAAGATTAGCTTCTAGTGTGTCTTAGTAATGTTATTTTCTTTACGATGTAGATTTGAACAAGTAACACAAAAATTGAATGATATGGGTATTTTGGATGCCATATGGAAAAAAAAGACATTTGTGTTATATTTCTCTGTCTCTTCTCTTAATCTTCTTGCCATTTTTTGGAAAAGAAAGCCAAAAAATTAGTATTCCAGGTGTCTGTAACAGGAAAACTGTTCTTGTTCTCTTTGCATGGATTCTTTCCCTGGTTTTGCAAAACTTCTTGCACCGTCATTGCATACATCAGGAAACTTATCCATATCCTAAATTGGCCATCTGTAAAATGAGAATAGAAATGCTTGCCTCCTTCCTAGTTAAATTCATCCTTGTTTGTAAGTGTTTAAAGAACTTGGAGGGAAGATGAAATAGTTGCATAAATTCTGTGTTCTTGATTTATATAAATGCAGAGATTTACCCCATATGATTAGGATGACAGTGCCAAAAGCTAAGCTCCAAACAGAACACAAATAACTGCCACTGATAGAAGCCAGTTAACAGGTTTTCCTGTGATGGAGCTCTTGAAGTCTATTTTTAAAAACACAAATGTATGCATCATTCTGCAACAATATCATCAGCCACCTAGACCTCTTTGCCTTGGAGTGAATGAGCCACTGTAGGCTTTATAATAAAGGACCGAACCCTGCAGTCCCATATGTGGCTCCACTGTATATCATTTACTTTAAAGGATTTGTTTCCCCACAGGAATAAAAAAAAAAAAATCCATGAAATGTGATGTTGTTTTTGCTTGTCTTCATGGACATTCAGTAAATCAGGAGACATTACAGCAGCTATGTTCACTTTTCAACATAAAACTGTGATATCACCTAACCAGCTTTGTGAAATATGTTCTCCAATAAACAGAACTGAAAAGTGAAGTTGCTATCTGAGATAAAGAATAAAATCTCAAGGAAACTTAGATTCTCTTTTCAGACTTACTATCCAATATATTGTCTCTGTTAGGCTGACACCTTACAATAAATTTGTAAGATTTTATTGGAAATTTGTTGATTGCACTCTTAGGTGCACACAAGGCACCTAAGCAAGATTTGCAGGAAAGAAAAAGCCTAGCTGAGATCATCTTCCTAATTGTCCACAGACTGCATTTGCTATTTTCATTGACTACATTCACCTCTCTGAAATAAATCTCATATTTCTATCAGATGTGTTAGCACAAGTGCATCCATCACTATGTGCCTTACCTTCGGATTGTAATGCAACTCCTGATTCTTCCTCTCAGGAACACCAACATACATTTCTGCCTGATAATGGCATATTTGGATGAGCACTATCATAAACTACTTTTTGTAAGAGGATTATGAAGACAGAGCTGAAGTTTTTTATTATAGTTTGAACACAAGGAACATGTGTGAATGCTGAAATTGTCTCCTCTAAATTTAAATGGAATTAGTTACTAGAACTGAAGGATTGCGGCTTTCACAAGCTGTTATAAGACCACTCAGAGACAGAGCTAAGACTTGGGATCCTACAAAGATTATACTCTCAAGAAAAGAAAAAAGTACAATCTCAGTGGCAGGTCTCTTCAAGACAGGAGAGACTGTTTCAAGGCTCTGTAAAAAGATGAAAAACGGGAATTTTGCCCCTAAATCTGACGGACACAAAAATAAAAATACAACCAAGAAAGCAGAAGCTGTCCTTGTGTGGGATCCCACTTTTTGTCTCACTCCCATGACAAGTCATATTAGCAATTATATCAGCAATGCAATCTCTCACTGGTTATGGCTTGGGCTAGGATGATCTCCATGTGAAAGACTACAAATGTTCTTCAGATGACACATCAGGATGGCCTTACACTCTCATAGCAGTACAGACTCACTAGGATTCAGACAGTTTACAAGCAATTTCATCTAGCTCTAGTTCATAGCTCAGAAGCAAAGAATAAATTCAATGTGAGTTGTTACTGATCCAAAACTTTCTGTGAGTTCAACATTTCCTTGTCTAGAATGAAAAGAGAGGCAACACCTCCCGTCCATAAACTGCACTTTTACGTTTATAAAGTTATATACGGAGGTAAACTGAGTTGCCGGTGAAGGACAGAGAAAGGGGGAGAAGGAGGGAGGGAGGCTACAGAAGGAGAAGCAATCTACAGCAAGGTGGAAGAAAGCATAAACCATCCTGATTTATACTTTTTCTCCACCCCTTCTGTTGATTGCTTTTCCTTCTAGAGAGACATCTTTTCTGTTCTTCTACAAACTGTGATGTGAACTGATTTACACTGCCTTTCCAACAGATAGTTAACCCACCATCCTGTTCCAGAAAAAAAAAAAAACATTAAAATATTAATTAACTTTACTTTGTTCAACGAGCTTTATTTTTCTTCACTGTCTGTTTTTTATTTCATGCCAATCAGCTATGTTGGTACTATATTATACACTACTGAATTTGCTGCTAAAACTAGCAATAATAAGAAGTACACTGCATTGGCTTAAGTAAACTGCACAGCAGTAGGTACTTGGAAAACATCAGACACAAATGACCCTTAGATTGTTCTGTGCTTAGCAGAATTGTACAGGACTGTGTGCTGGCTGTGCAATGGGTAGAGCTGTCAACACAGAGAGCTCAATTCTTCCCCTATTTCACAACCCTGATGATATGAATTGCTATTCCTTTTTGTAGGAGCTGCTTAATGGGTGGAGGTGTCAAGAGGCAAAAGGGTCTCCCAAAGCTGCCCCAGTCTTCTGAGGCCACGGCATTAGGGTAAAAGTACAAAAGGGGTTACAGGGGCAGAACCACACACTTGCAGGCAGCAGCAACAAGTTCCCTTTCTGAAACAGCTGAAGCCAGCCTTGTGATCCACAGTGCAGCCAGGTGGGCAGAGGATGTGCCCAGGTGACCATGGCCTGGGTCTAGAATCAGCCAAATTCTGCAGGAGCTCATGTTTGAAAGCATGAGATTCACTCGCATGTTTGAAACACAGTTCTTTATAACAGACAGTTTACATAACGCTGCCTATAAACACTTCAAAGATCTAAGTAGTGACTATTTATGGCATATGTGAGAAGGAAATTTCCAAGCTTAAGGCAAAACGTTGCATTTGTTGGCAAATAATTCAGCAATGATCACATCTGGAGAATGCTGCAAAGAAGGGCAAAAAAGCATTTCTGTATTTTCAATCGAACTTTTCTGATAAATTCTCGAGCTGTATAGTAACTTTTTAATACAGCATCAGCATTTGAGAAGCCCAGATACAACAAAATGCAAACCACAGTGGGTCACTGTTTCCAGTAGTTAATTCCAACAAGGACTAGTTTCTGTCAAAAAAACAAAACAGTATCACTTAGGGGGTTTTCTTGTGCCAGTGAGGCCAGTGGTGTTTTTATTTCCCTTCACAACATCTTTCCTCTGTAAAGAACCATCTCCCATTCTTCACCAGCCTCTCTGAGTTTTCAGACATGACAGTAGAGGAGAAGCGCAGAACAGCAACCTGCAGATCCCATTTTGGGGGCAATGGAAACAGCAGTTTCCCATTCCACTGATGTGGCTGCCAAGCTGAGATTCCTTTTATCAGGAACATGACACCCTACAGATCCGGGCAGCAATGCAATACCTTTCCTGACTCTTTGCTGCCTGCTTCCAGATGGATGGCTGCCTTCAACTTGCTGAGCACTTGCAGACCATCTGCATTGGACCTTTCCACTTTTCTGTCTGCCAAGGCCTCATGTTTATATGAGCCCCTCTGCCTGCTGCTGATGGTGAAAGAAAGTGTCTGGATGGCTCTTGTTTCAGTCCCAGTAGGTACAGCAGCATTTTTCCACATCACCTCCTATGTCCCATTGGCCTTTTAAAGTGAGGTCCTTTGGTGCAATATTTCTCTCTTACACAGATTTAATTCAGCACCCAGTTCACAAAGCTATACTTTGCTAGGGGCTTCCAGGAATACTAAGAGCATAATAGCAAGAATAGGATTTTGTGTCTGATGCTCATGTGGAAACAAAGGCAGCTCTTCAAAGGTCTCTCTCTACAGCCTGCACCAAAGCGACCTGTCAGGATTTCATCGCAACTTGACATTTTGGCAGTGCTCTTCAGGTAAGAACTGAAAAGGCTGGATTTTGTCAGAACTTGACTTGAAAGGATTTTCGACAGTTCTCTTTCTTATTCCCTTCTGGGAAGAAAAAAATATTTTTAAAAAAAGTTTTACATATAAGGATCTCATGAAGCAGAAAATCCAGTCTTTACACTGCATTCCCTCTTGGCGACAAAGAGCACAAGCATGACTCCATCTGTATCATGGCCTCGACACCATTTGTGTTTGAAGAGGGGCTGCTCACTGTCCCTAAAAGAACACTGTTGTTTCTGAGGCTGTCTTTATCTAAATGCCGTATCAAAAAAATATTCTGTTCTGAGTCTGTCTAAAACTCCTACTCCCACCTTCTAAACCAGAGTATTTTTAATACAAAATAGACCTCTCATCTTTGCCCTTAGGTAACTGATACAGTATGAAGTAAATAGATGATATAACATTCATTTTTGTGTTCTATATTATACCGTAAGGTATCAGAAACAACACCCTGGCACGGTAGTTCTGATGTTTTTGAAAATGGTTTTGTGCTGGCTCACCCACCATATTTTCCTTCCATAGAAGATACTGTGAAGCCACTAAGGAGGAAATGAGTTCTGGAGGTAGTTAATCATTTCTGCAAGTGCAAGGTGTGGGATGGGAGATAGGATTCACAGGCAGCAAACAGCAGCAAGACACTGAGAGAATGTGTATTCCACGTGCCATTAATTTGCATTGAGTACGTGGGGCTAGCAGAAGTGGTCTAGTTAATTAGAGTATCTCACTGAAATGGATTCAAAAGAGGTTTAGTTTAGCATTAAAATCAGCTTTAGCCCACATTCCACATGGGTTACATGGAGATAATTTATTCTGTATCTGAAGAAGTTCAGATATAGGCTATGTGGTTCTGCTGGTTTTATAGAGCAGTTACTTGTGTAAATGGTCCTCAGTATTTGTATGCTGTACCTCTCATTTCACTCGTTTGAAAATGTCAGTACAGAAAAAAAATTAAAGGATGGGATTCATGCAGAGCTGATCATTGCCACAGACAATAGTGAAGTGACCACTGGAAATCTGCAGTACCTTTTCATCTCCAGATATCTGCAACAAAAAACACTGGAGTTTTATAAGGTCTGTTTATCCCTTTGTGCTCACCTAGTAAATCACAATGCAAGCAAGTAGGGCTATCTCAGACAAAATTGGGAGTGATGTATGTCTGTGTTGAAGAACACTGATGAGCCAGGTAGATGAAGGCAGACTTAAATAACATCTGTTTGATCAGAGCGTGTCTCTATTCACTTTTATGATCTTCATCACATTCCCCATACAATAAAATGGGTGTTATTTGCGTAGATAATACATAAGGGAGAGGATTCACTATGTACACAGATGGTACTCCTTCATCTCAAATTAGAATTTTCATCTTTTGGTAGCCCAAAATTTGTTTAAATGAAAGCAATAAAGCCCACAGGAGTGCAAGGAACAATCGTCTTGTTGTATGGTTACCCTATTTTCTTAGACAGTGAGAGATTATATTTAACTTAAGAATTTTTTTTATTTTAATTTCATCTTAAGTTTTACGATCTGTGTGTGCACTGAACTCCTCGTTATTCTTTTAGCAAAGCTCATAGTGTTTCAACTTGGAATCTAGAAATAAGGCAGGCTGAAAGATATTCAGCAAAACCCATCAAAATCCACATTAAGTATTTTAATAACTGGAAAGTTAAAGAGCTATTCAGTGGGAAGATGTATACACCCAAGTTTTGTATTTTGTGAAATATTCCACTAAAGGACAAGAAATACCAGAAATGCACTAGAATAATTTGTCAATATTTCTATGAATTGCTACAGTTTTTAAAGGAGAATATGAGTAGCTAAAAGTATTACTGAGTACCTAAAACCTTGAGCTCCCAGTCATATTTGTGGTCAAGGGAATGATTATCTTTACAGTGTCCAGAACTGTTCTGCTACTGTGACCCAGTGGCATTTAAGTGAATAAGATTAATTTAAAGCATAGGACTTGCCCAGGACAAACCATGGTCACAGAAGAAGTGAAGATGGCCAATCGACACAACGCAAACACAATTAAGTTTGTACTCATGGAAAATACCTGTATGGAAGTATTGTCTCATTTCTGTTATTCAGTGTGTGAGGCAGTACAGGGACAAACAGGAATTAGGTTACAAATGTTAAAAGTGCCTGTTACAAAGGATTTGCATTATGTCCCATTCCTAAGAATAATGGCTGCAAGCAAAGGGAAAAATGGACGCTCATCAACTCATAGGAAATGAAAGTCCAAGACTTTTTAATTAAGTATATAAAATTTTTATCATACCCTCCACACTTCATAGTCATCCTTCTGTATAGCATTTCAGCTTACTTTATTTTCACCAGTTGTATTCCTACAACATATCCTTTGCAAACACCACAATGCATAAACTACAAACTAGCACAATTATGGTACATTTTCCTGTTCATTGCAGGGGTGTTGGTCTAGATGACCTTTAAAGGTCCCTTCCAACCCAAACCATTCTATGTTTCTATGATTCTATGAAATTGTCATTCGGATCAAAGAGATCGACAAGAGGTCATCTGGAAAACAATGATTCAAAATACATATTTTAAATTTCTATCCACCAGTCTTCCAAATATATTTGAAATGCTTTGCTTTCAAATATAAAGTTCCAACATGCAATTTCAATGCATATAAAATTCCTAATAAGAAGCCATATACTAGTAGGAGACACATAAATTCAGATGTGAGTTAGCTGACAGGACAAAAAATGCAAAACAGCCAGAAAATAAGCATCTATTTTGTCTCCCTTTGTGATGTTTCCTTCACATGTAATAACTGGGTTTAGTATCCTGAAACAGACAGTAAAATGGAAACCTACAAAACTGACTGCAGATATGTGAAATGTCATTAATTAAGTAATAATACCCTTTGAAATCAGTCATTACCAGCAGTTTTTGGTTATGAGCCATTAATATTTTAACTAGCAAGTCATTAAAAGTGATAATAACCAATTCTAAGGGGATTACTGCTTGAATAAACTATTTTTAATGATTTTAAACCTTCTGAAAAGCTTGGTCTATTTTAACTTTAAATTCTGATCCTTTGTAATGCCTTTGCATGAAAAGCTGTTTCTATTCACACAGAAATACAAGCATTCCTACAAGTACACAAGACAATCTTGCATGCAATTTGTTCACAAGGGATATGTCAAAAGGTCTCCCCTGTCTATATTATTATATCTGTGGTGTTGAGTCTCAGTCATGTCTTCTCTCATTTGCCTTCTTTCTTTCCTGATGACTGCTCTATAGCTTGCCTTGATCAGGGAGATGTAAGTTTCTTCAGTCATAGCTTCTAATCTCATCTCTTCCATCAAGTTGTGGTTCTATTTTGATTTAGCTAGGTATGGTACAGCTACTCTCAGATGAGCTTCTGGGAGGCAAAAAGATATAGTTTCATCCAGGCAACATTAATTTTGTGCGTGTACAGAGAGTAAGCCTAATATTTAGGCTCCGTCCGTTTGTATCTATTAAAATACTGGAATTTATTTTACAGATATCTCCCCCAACAAGGTTAAATCATACAACTCAGGAGAAATAAGCTGACACAAAAATGTATATTTTATGAGAATAGTCCCAGGTCTATATCATGTTCGTATGGATATAGCTAGAGATAGGAAAGACAGATAAGAAAGATAAGGTATAAAGAGCTTCTTATCCCTCTGGAAAGCAAAGATCACTTTCCCTCAGGAGATACAGTATTTCCTAATTTTGATCCTATCAGGCTAGCCATGAAGGAAACGGTATCTGGTTTATGACACTCCAGCATCCTCATCTCTAAACCCTTAGTTGAAATCTAACTTTTTAAGTGATCAACACTTTTCTTGGCTCAACAAACATATCTAAAAGGCAACAGACAAAATCTTGGGCTCAATACTTATATCACAGGCTAGCAGAACAGGGTCCAACACTGTCCAGAATGATGACGCAGGAGTGGGCAGATAGCATCATGGCAAAATATATAAGTTTTCCTCATATTTTCACATTTGCATTTTCTCACTGTCATTAAATTATACTCAGCCTTCATAAATGGCAATTTTCCTCAATATATTTACAGGAGTTAAGTCTCTGTAACATTCATCCATTTCTAGAAACATAACATCACTGCCACCTTTCAGATTTGGCAATTATTTTAAATTGTTAGGAACAGTAAGTTTTCTGGTGGGCAGGTTTTCTGTTGAGGCTCCATCCCATAATATTTTAATATTAAATGTCTCTTCTATTGGGCCTGACAATTTATGAGGGTGGAATTGGTGCCAAACACTACCCAGCAGTACCACAGATGACTCAAAAAGTCAGTTGAGTAATCTCTGCCACTTCAGCATCTCATAGTGGATAATTTCACACAAAAATGTGAGAATTCACTTAGCCTCTTCTACAAATACTGCATGTGCAATAAATCATCTGCTCCAAAGCACTGCTTGGGTGCATTATGAATATATTTTCCAAGGAAAAAAACAAAAGCAAGAATTAACCTGATCTGTCAAGATTTAATATTGGATCTTTCAAGACCAAGCAAGAATTAATATTATATCTTTCAAAATAGAATTGACATAAAACAAACAGTGAAAATGTCTCCACTGCCCCTTTCAATGTTTCTTCAGAAGCCCAGGTAATAGCAGTGTCTGCCAGCAGATCCACAGTTTTATTTATTGTGTCCAGCCTTTGGTAATTTACTTCTTCCTAAAGTCATAGAAGTCACCATGAGAGAGGTCTGTTCCAAATTTCTCCCATTTTGCTCCTTATGCCCAACAATCATAGTGTATCTCTTTCTGATTCCTACTCTTACTGTCCTTTTAAACAAGTTTTCTGCAAATCTAATAGCTGCATTTTCATACAGAAATAAATCGGCACTTTCATTGATAACATAAAATGTATGAGAGGTTTATAAATTAACAGATAACAGTCACTATACCTGTCCAGTAATTATTACAGTGAGGGAAAAGGGTGATTAAAGAGACTGGTAATATGACAAAGAATTTCACTTCTAGACTCTTAGTTACAATTCTGACACATCAAAAGTGACCGAAGGATATTTCCTTGTCCTCTTTGGACAAGCTGTTTGGTGCTGACAGAGTCAGTAACAGATTTACGCATTTAGAAGTGGAAAAAGCCCAGAATAATTTCTTTATTCCTTTCTGCTAGGAAATACCAAAGCTCATCCCATCCCCATGCATCTGGTTTTCTGCTTTATAAAAGGAAGTACTTTATGGAAAGAAAAGCCTTTGCTTTCAGGCCTAAAAAAGTCATCACTGAGAAGGAGCTATGGGTTCTGAATGAACATACGGAAGTCTGTTCCTAGCAGTTCCCATGGGACTGGCCATGGTTTCACACCATGGTCCTATGTATATATATATCTCATTGATATGCCGGTCTCAGACTGGGAAAGTCATCATCATAAAAAGTAATACAGGTGGTAATACAAGAAACATAACAAAATACAGTAGAGGGAAGCCTCATTGCTGAAGTTCAGGTTCTGGTGGAGCTGGAAACACTTGGGGGAAAATATGTGAGGCTCCAAAAGCAGTTGCACTAAGACTAAACCTATTGCAATGGGGGGACAGAAAATGGCAAAGAGAGATCAGGGTAGCAGTGAAGTTAGGCTTCTCTCCTTTTTCTGTTTTTGCTGGGTAGAACTGGATCTTAGTTGCCATGGCTGCCAAGAACCAGTGGTGCAACTACTAAAAATAACTCACTGCTCAGGGAGATACAGATGTTAGGGCAAAAATGGAGTCATTTCTTCTATTATTTACCCCCTTTCTGACCTCTTTCTCCACAAATACTCCAAAAATGGAAGCAGGACTTTACAGCAGCAGATATTTTCATGATGATTTACACCTGTGCTCCATCAGACCCACACTTAGATTTGCTGCCTCCCATGCACAGAGCCATGGAAACAGGACATAACTCTATGACATATATTTGCAATCCACCCTGAAGTCAAGCCTCAGGAAGCCTTTTTCACCTCACCTTATACATTAAGTTTAGTCAGAAAAAGCATTACGCATTTGATGGGAAAAGACCAGGATTTACCTCAAGAATAAAAAGGGTAATAAGTAGGGACAAATAAGAAATAAGATTTGAAATGCATGTGTGATGTAGTAGCACCAATGAATATTTGCCTATATCAATGTGCTCAAGGCTATCTTTGCACATCAACACAACAGCAATGCTGAACAGTAACTGTCCCTGCAAGATATGTTGAGATCTGCAGAGAAAAGACATGTCTGTTGGTGCAACATATTCTCATTATGAGTTTCTCTGTTAGAATGCATAGGTGAGGCATTCAGTGCATAGTGGTGGAGCAAACAGAATTTCCAATTTTCTTTTTAGTTCACCTTTACAATGATGCTGTCAACTGGAAATGAAAAAGGAAGGCGTCAATGAAGCAAGAATATTCAACCACAGCTGGGAAAGGAAAAAGTAAGAGTAAACTCCAGCTGCAGGTACAGAGGAAAACAGCAGCACACTTATGGATATATTAATGGGGGAGGGGGGGGAATAGAGAAAAAAGCAAACAAGAAAAAGATTTTTACACAAAAAATGGCACAAAAATGGTTGAGAGACTGAAATATACTGTTGGGTTTTAATCTATTTTTCACATCAGAATAACAGATAGGAAAGCTGAAGAGCTACACAGGCATAAGACTATGCAGACCTGTTAAAATTTCTACCACTTGTATTTGGTTGATGTAGCAGTCTGCACCACAGCTGGAGGGTGACTGTGGGGCTGAGTATTTTGAATATAGTACCTCGAAGCCTATCTGTATGTGATTTGAAGGTAATCTCCAAATAAATTGCTTTTGTAAAAACTTCAGTTACTAGAAAAGGGAAGAGATTACTTACTGAAAACTTCAGCTATGTTTACTTTGCAAAAGCTAGCAGACAGCTTCAAGTTAAAATTACTGCCTATCCATGCTACTATATGCAAGCCTCAAATTATTCTATACGTTTTATGGCATAGACCCATTTTATACAGAGGATATGGAATTTGCTGAGGGCACGTGAGTAGGCTGGGGCTTGCCAGAAAACTGGATGCATTTGGCTGAAAATCAAAGAATCATAGAATCATAAAGTAGTGAGGGTTGGAAAGGACCTTAAGATCATCCAGTTCCACTACCCCTGCCATGGGCAGGGACATCTCACACTAAACCATGTCACCCAAGGCTCTGTCCAGCCTGGCCTTCGACTCCACCAGGAATGAAGCATTCACAACTTCCCAGGATAGCCCATTCCAGTGCCTCACCACCCTCACAGTAAAGAATTTCTTCCTCTTATCCAACCTAAACTTCCCCTGTGTAAGTTTGAACCCGTTACCCCTTGCCCTATCACTACAGTCCCTAATGAAGAGTCCCTCCCCAGCATCCCTATACCCCCCTTCAGATACTGGAAGGCTGCTATGAGGTCTCCATGCAGCCTTCTCTTCTCCAGGCTGAACAGCCCCAACT
>JANRGW010031879.1:3044-15357 GCA_024733675.1 Psilopsiagon aymara | reverse complement strand
TCAAGGCCAGGTTGGACACAGGGGCTTGGAGCACCCTGCTCCAGTGGAAGGTGTCCCTGCCCATGGCAGGGGTTGGACACGGATGAGCTTTAAGGTCCCTTCAACCCAAACCATTCCATGATTCTATGATTATTTCCACAGGTATTGGACATCCACCTCCTTTTGGGGCTTTGCTGCTCTCCCATTCACTGCCCACTTTGGAGATGGACCCAACCTATCCCAGAAGCCCAAACCCTGAGCAGTGCCTCCCTGCCAGCTGCTGAGCTGCAGCTGGCCTCCAAGTGTTATGAAAACATATGATCCCAGGCATGTCTGGCAAATAAACATTACAAGAGGCTGCTTCAAAGCTTTGTAGTAGCAAATCTCAGCACTTAACTAGTAATGCAATAAGTCCTATCAAGAGCATGCTGAAAGGTGGAATAAATTTCCTGGAGAACAATGCGGGTGATGTATGCACATGACCAACCCACAATAAAACTGTAGAAGGGGAGGAAAAAGAATGCATCCAGTCAATACAATAAAATCAGCACAAATATAGACGATGGAAGCAAATAAATCCAACAATCCAAAGATTTTTACAGCACTCTCACATGCAAACCATTTCTTTTTCCTTCTTCCCCCCCGAAATCTTAGGGTAAAGAAAAAAATGGGCCTGTTTTGCATCTCGGTGCATTGTGAAGGCACCGGCGGCTGTCGGCACAAATTACCATTCATCTAGGCGTTGTTGTGGAAATTTTCAAGGGATTTGCAGTAATTATATGACAAAATGCTTGCAAATCTCACTCATTGCTGAATAGAAACACACGGGTCAAAGATTGAACACTCTCAGCTTGGTAATTTGTAAATGTCAATCAGAAGGGGGCCACGGGAGGCACCCAGGCACAAGCAGTGAAAGGCAGAGCGATGCCGTAGCAACCGGAGAAAGCCTTTTCACTGCACGGCTCCAAAAGGCACGGGATAGTTTCAGTTCCCAGTTAAAACCCCAAACTGATCACCTTGCACCGAGAGGAGGAGGAAAAGGAGGGGGAGGAGGGAAGGGAAGAAAGGAAGGAAAAACAGTTTAAATAAAACTGGGGAGATTAAATTAACTGATACATACATTGGCGGAGGGAGATGGTTTGCTCGGTAATAAATACGGGCTCCTATCTCCCCCTGTGCGAGACAGCGAGGAAAGCAAATAAAATTAAAAGATATAACAATAAAAATTATAAATGCATTGCAGCCCCTCCGAGCAAGAGCTGGTAATGAACCCGCCGGAGCCAGGCAGAGCCTTATCGCCAGGGATCGAAAAGAGGCAAAGGAAAGCAAGGTGATGGCGGCCCGTGTCCCCCTCCCAACCAGCATCCTCCACAGGGCCACGGACCTGCTTTGAGAAGTCAACCCCACCTTCTTCCAGTGCCCGGGAAGTGGGATTGGGAATTCAATTGCTTTAAACTATACAAAAGGAATCATCCTGGCGTCTCCCACTCCACAGGGAATACATTAAAGCGACCTGATTTGCCTCTAAAGAGAAGCATCTCTGCTCCATGAGGGTTGGTTCAGACACAATTACAGCCCAGGCTCAGGGCACTGGGAATTTCTGGTACTTGCCCTTGGGGCCCTGCAGCTTTTTTGCAGCTTGGCCTCTATTGCAGTACTAACAAAAATGACTTCTTTGGTTGAAAATGGGGATGTTTGGGGGCTCCCGAGGTTGGGTCCCTTTGTTTTCTTAAAAAGAAAGGGGAAAAAAGCCCATAGAAGACAAGAAGCAGCTGGGTTTGTCCTGGAGACTATGATTTTAGGGCTGAAAAGCCCATTGCAGGAGAGCTGCAACACCTCAAGAAGACATCAACAAGTTACTACAGATTACTATTGGGTCATGCCTGAGTTTTCTGAAGTTCAGCTTCATTTTGGGTGAGTTTCAAGCACAGAAATGCCAAAGCTGACAAGCTGCAGGGATGGTTTTGCCATGCAAACCATCCCCATGATGGCAGTGAGATGCCCTCACACACCAGGAAGAGCTGGCATCAGCCTAACTGCAAGGTGAGGAGTTAGCACTGAAACCATTTAACACCCTTAAAACACAGAAACCTTGCCTTTGGTACAAGGAATCTACCAAACCAGAAAGGTTACAGTGAACAGAGCACAGGATTTTGTCAACACCAAAGCCCAAGCTGCAGAAACACCCCTTGGTTTTAAATGCAACATTTCCCTCCTCCTCACTCATGGTTATGGAAGGAAATAACTGGTTTAACTGGTTCAAAAGAGGAAAATTGCCCAAATCCCACCATGGATGGAGGGCACCTTTGAAAGACACTGATGACCCCAAGAAACATTATCCTTCCTCTCCCAGGACTCCTGGGGCCTGCAGGCAATGTCCAGGATCCCTCCTGTGCTTCGCCCTGGGGATGTTCTGGTACAATATAAAACCGAAGCAGATGCTGCTTCTTTCAGCTCTGAGGCCCCCAACACAAGAGGGATGTGGAGCTGCTGGAACGAGTCCAGAGGAAGCCATGGAGATGCTGGGGGGCTATGGACTGCTCCATGGCACTGGGAATGCATCACCTGCCATTAGCTCCTCCCTCAATGGGATTTAATGAATCTGAGAGAAATTACGAAGTACCATAAAAAAAGCCACAAGTATCATAAAAAGTCTAATAAAATTGAGAAAAGCTATTAAGTTATAAATATAACCAATACATGCAGCATCACTCAGACGGCAGAAACTAGCTATAAAATAAAGTCATTTTAGACCATCACTCTACAAGTTACCAAGTCTTTTAACTCACAAGTCACACGTCCCTTTATGGCATCCAATCCTACTGTCTGTAGGACATCTGTCTTCCAGTTAAACATACACGAGCCCTTATAGGCAATGTAGAACAAAGAACTTCAATCAGTGCTTTGGTACCTCTTGCAGGAAATAGCTGGGCAGGTCTCCACTTTGTCCCTGTGGGATGTTCCTTTAACCCAATCCCTAAATATCTGCCATTGGAAATAAGTAATTCTAATAAGTTGCTTAGTAAGGGATGTATTTATTTATTTATATATATATATGTAAGTGTGTTTATATATATATGCGTATGCATGTAGCAACTGCAAACCTGAGGGTTTACAGTGCAGGTGTATTGCTTTCTGCTCCCTCAGTTTAAAGACAAACCTTTGCTGATCAACCTCCCAATCACTGTGAAGCAATTCCTTCCCTTTATTTACTCTCAATGTCCTGTATGTGATGAATATTCATTGAAATAATTAAACAGCCCATTCACAGCCTGTTGTGTTCACCATTAGCCCAATAAAACCCAAACAGGTTAATGATAAGCTTTAATATAGGGATTTAATATCATTTCCCCTATATATTGGCTAAAAGTTTAGCTCCCCCTTTAAGCCTCATCAATTAACTGGAAATAAGTAACCCCCATAAAACCACACTGTGGCTGTAACTCCCAGGTACATGTGCTGCATGGCTCTATGTATTGGTCTTCTGTGCTTTTTTAGCTGAGTTCCTCGTTTTGGTTTTAGCTACAGTATTAGAGAGAGAAAAACTGGGCTGTGATTTCCCCTACTGCGGAATTATTCCCAGTGCAGTTGGTTGGTGGAACGGGAGCACAGGCTGGAACAACAGTGCAAAAACACCTTGTTACTAACCAAAGACTGTGCCCTAGTAAGGAAGCCTCTTAAAGAACACTGGAATTGGTGCCTCTGCTTTGCCATGGGATGAAGAGACCACAGCAGCATCCTGGGCTCTGTCACACCCAAAGCAATGCTGGTACCTGCTAGTTAACCTGTTCCAGCAAGGCCTAAGAGCTCTCCATTAGCAGCGCAGAGCAGGCTGTCAGAGCCACACAGCAAGAACAGGAAGGACCAGCACAAATCAGGAGAGTTTATGAGGATAACTTACATTAATTTTATCCTTTATAGGCAATAAACCTTTGCTGGTTCATTACTGGCCACTGTTAAGTTTCAAGGGAGTTTTTTAACATGCAGGGGAGGTGCTGCCTGTCCCTGCAGGCTTCACTGTGTGCTGGCACCACGGAGGAGGAAAGATGGGGTTTGGGATGTGGTGGGGTTGGTGATGGAAGAGGGGAGGAGACATTTTCAAGCCTCTCCAGGCTTGAAAGTACAAAGGAAAAAGCACATTGGAACAGGGTGCCCAGAGAAGCTGTGGCTGCCCCATCCCTGCAGTGTTCAAGGCCAGGCTGGACACAGGGGCTTGGAGCAACCTGCTCTAGTGGAAGGTGTCCCTGCCCGTGGCTGGGGCTGGAAGTGGATGAGCTTTAAGGTCCTTTCCAGCCCAAACCAGGCTGGGATTCTATAAATGCATCCCCCAAGGGCAGGGGCAGTACCTGCTGCCACTGCCCATCTCCTCAGCGCAGGGCACCACCAGCTTATTGCTGTCACCCGATGAAGATGAACCTCACTTTATTTGCTGCATAACTTCATCAGCTGAAACACACAGAAAAAGCAAGTGCCATCAGGTCAGAAATGACAGAGCAAAATACCCATCCGCAAGCAAAGTGATACTAAAGGTACAAAGCTGGAAAATAAAGAGAAAGGAGGAGTAACCTGCACACACCACCAGTGCCATATCTATAGCTTCACGATGATTAAACAGCATCAACTTGGCTGGAGACTTTCCCTGGGTCCTGAACATTAAAGCAATATTATTCTCAGAATTACCTGAAGTTTTATTTAATGCAATAAAAGCTCATTTTCAATGGGAATTAGTCCTGAAATAGATGACTATTAAGAAATGCCACTTGATGCATAGCTCAGCCCTCCGAGCTAACAAACTCCAAATAGTGAAGTGCAGGGGAGGGGGCTGAGGGGTGTTTGGTGCCATTCTGTGGGAGAGGCAGTGAACAGCACAAACAATGAAGAAAATGCCTAACTTAGCATTGGAATCAGTGGAAGTCTCTGGATTTCCATCATCTGAACAGCCGCTCCTCAACCAGAGCTTTGGGATTCCACACACTGAGCCCAAGCAAAGTTCTGCCCTTTCCCAAACTACTCAAAGGAGAAGAGAAATTAAACCAAAGCAATAAACAACTCTCACCCCAGAAAAAAGACAGAGCAGGGGAAAAGCAGAGGTTTTATGGGCTTTTATAAGGCATTTTCTATGAATAGAATTGTTAGCATCACTTAATGAGAGATTATCCCCAGGGTCCCCTCCAGCCTTAACAAGGAAGAGAAAAAGAGGAGAAACCAGTAAAACAGAACCAGTAGCAAGGGGATGAGACAAGGACAACAGCAAACCTCCAGTTCCCTTTGGAAGGCCCCAAGCTGAGGGCAGAAAAGGAAATGAGGAGATAACTCTGCATTTGAGGTATTTATAATCTGCAGCCGTCCTTACCTGGCACCTGGATGGGAGAACTGAGGTTCCCCAGGAAAAGCTCCACCAGATGATACCTGGGAAGCACCTGAGCACTGCCTCCAGAGCTCTGACTGACGAGTTAAGGGATGGGTTCATTTAGGAATCATTTGTTTCTCTGCAGTTTTATTTAACCCTGCAGTGGGTCTCAGCACCACCACCCCTCAGCAGCAGCAGCTCTTTAACAAATGCCCTTCAACATTCCACTGTATAAGAGGGATAATAAATCCCATTTCCAGAAGAAACCCAGGCCCTGGGAAGAGGGAATCGGCTGCACTTTGGGGCAGTTTAGCCCAGAACCAATGTGTTTGGTACCAGAGCTGCTGGGAACATCCCTTCCACCCCAGCTCTGGCACTGGGAAGCCAGGCAGGAATTCTGGGATCCAAAATGGATGATGTAAAGTAGGAAGAACTCAACCTGGGAAAGCAGCTCCTGTCTGCTGGGTAAATGTCATCTCTTGTGAGGTTGTCCTTTTTAGCTGTCTGTATAAATAAAGAGGCTCCCCCTCGGCTCCATCGTTCCCCGCTGAGCCGCCTGTGTTCATTGTAGCAGTAAATGGAGTTCTTTAAAGAGGTGCATGGGAGCTCCCGGTGCTGACGGACACCATAGATCACACAGTAACACAATGCAGTGTGGATGCAGGGCCTGATCCTGCTCCCATTCCCACAGGGATGTGGAAAGCTCTGGGAATCTGTGACCTGAACATGGTGAGGGTGAAGCCATCCTAGGAGCTGTGGTGCCCGGAGCAGGACTCAGCTCCTGTGCTGGCAGCGGGAGGAGAGCAGCACTGGCCTCATGGAGGCAGGATCCCTTGCAGTATCCCTCACAGCATCCTTTGCTGCCTCCCTCACAGCATCCTTTGCACAGGGAATGGTTTGGCTGAAAAGCCCTGGCTCCCTCGTTGCATTCACGTCTGCCAGCATCTCCTGCCACCTTCTCTGTCTTCACATTGGGCTGCAAAGGCAGAAACCACCAACGTTATTTCCAAACTCGACAACAATGCCAGATGTTGATTTACTTGAGTGAGTTCCCGTGTTGGGAGCCACCATGGATGTGCTGGTTTGCACCCTGAGGCTGCGGGTGCTCTGGGAGGCGCTCCTGGCTGGAGCCATCCTCACGTTTCACCCAGCTGCAAGGAAATTATCACACATGAGATTTGGAAAGATGAGGGTTTTGCACCTCATAAACTCACACGCAGAAAGGTGAAGCAATCTGGAATCTACCACTCCCATTAATACACTCTCTTATGTGACGAACAATAACGTGTATTTATAAACATCTGTTGCTGCACAAATAAAAACAGTTCTAAAAGAGAAACCTGATATAAACCAGAATTACTTTTTAACTTCAGAAATTGAGCTGCAATCGCAAGAAACAATCCATTTCAGACAGCAACAGAGATCTCTGCCTTGCCTCAAACACCAGCCAAGCACCAACCACACAACGAGCAGCAGGGAAAAGAGATCCTTAAAACCCCATGCAGGGCCTCAACATTTCCCTCTTCTCTCACCATCCCATGGTCCTGCCCAAAGGGTGCCACCGGCAGCAAGTGCCTGAATCCCACCTCCAAGTATCCAAAGGGAAAGCACTGATAGTGCCAATGATGACTTCCCCACCCACCTCCATGCAGGCACTGGTCTGGGCAGACGGAGGCACCACAGCAGTGTCTATCACCCATCCCAGAAGCAGATTCTCTTTGGAATGACCAGAAAAGGGTTTTTCCCCCATGTGCTCAGTGCTCTGCTGTGCCCCAGCAGGTTCCTCAGGACAGCCCTGCTCCATCTGCATCTCTCATGGGTGGAACGCGCCATCTCCAGCAGCCACAGAGGAGATGGGCAGAGCTGGACCACGGTGGGAGCTTCCACAGCCAGCATGGCCGCATCCTGCCCTGCAACATCCCATGGCTGCTCTTCACCCAAGACCTCAATCCTTAGGGTTCCCCTTTTGCTTCCCATCACTCTGTCCTTCACGGGGACCGCAGGCCCCCAAGGCTCACCCATGGGTGCGGGTTGGGCACCCATCCCTAACATCAGAGCTCCACCTAGCGCTGTGCAGCCCTCCCCACCACCAGCCTGGGCGAGGGGAGGTGGGCAAAGGAAGAAAATTAAAACATATTAAAGGTGTTAATAAGCGACTTATTTAAACGGAGCATCACACATTGAGCATTAATCACCCTGCAGTAAAAGTGTAATTAAGGAGTCACTCTGCCTTCTGGGGAAGGCTCACGGAGGCCGAGAGGAAACGGGCTCTTTATTAACACAAATTATTTTATTTGGCTAAAGGTAATAATTCTAAGTGAGGTCAACGGGACTCGTGTGCACCGAGCAGCGCCGGGGCCCGGCCAGCGTTGCCATGGAGACTGAGCCAAGTTCATCCTCACCGGTAATGGCTTTGCACTGCCACCACCGCTTGGGATTGTTCCTTGGGAACAAACAGGCTTCGAGCCAGCAGCGGCGTCTCCTCACTGGAGAAATCCCTCGGGAATTTCAAGGGGGAGTTTGCAGGAGCGCCCTGTTGAAAGCCGGGAAGCATCGCTGCCTTCGCAGCTGCCCAGCACCAAGGCTCATGGGATGGCGCCCATCAAATGCTCTCCATGTGGGAATGGTGTTCCACAAGCAGGACCAGCACTGGAGGTTCACGTTTTCCAGCACAGCTACAGCCCAGGATGGTTGTGGGATGGTTGAAGGACCACGTCCATCCCAGCCACGCAGAGCCAAGCTGCGGGGATTTTCCCACATCACCTTCCCAAGGTGGAAACGGAGCTTTATGGGGCTGGAGCTTCCCGAGGGAACACCGCAAACACACAAGGAACACCATGCCAGGGATGTGACCCGAGATGTTTTCCAGGCAGAAACACATTTTTCTCCCCATTTTAGCCCAGCTCTAGCAAATGCATTTGATGTCCTCATGGGACCAAGTCACAGCGAGTCATTTACCTGCGAGAGCACTGCCAGGCTCCTACAGCGCTGAGCGCAGGGACCAGCATATTTAAAAGGGGATCTAATTCCCTAAAATCAAACTCCAATAAAGCCACGAGTAAAAGGCAGCCAGGATTTGGGCTGCAAAGCCCCGTTTTCCCAAGCACATTCCTCTGCTCAGAGAACTCATGTGTTATTCTGTCTCCTGCAGATTATTGTCTGAACACAGCGGTGATTTATCTGTCTCCCATGTCATGTCATCCGTTTATGTACAGTATTATACGTAGAGTACAGCATTAACATTTTACTATTATTCTTACCTTTCAATGCAAAAAGATAAGAGTGTAAATCTGGGAGACAAGGGATGTGTCACCAGAGCTGAGGCAGCGCTCCCGGGGTCCTCATCCTCCTCCAAGGCTCAGATCCTCATGGGACCATGCCTAAGTGACCACAATGGGGATTTTTCCATCACCAACACATGGCTTCACCCACGATCCCCCCTCACTATACCCTTTAACAGGCACAGACCCCTTCAGCACAAACATAACCCACCTCCCTGCCACACCAGAGGAGCAACAAACAGCCTGCTCACAACTTAAGGGCCCTGGTAACTTATTAGCACCTAGTCAAGATTAATCAAGCAGGGAAGACTAAAGCAGGTCCCTAATTAGTTGCTGATGATAACTATATTTGTCATCCTCTCCCAATTAGTCTACTGTACATTTTGGAGCTTAATTGCACCTTGTTCTTCATTTAAATGTCATCATGTGCATCTATTCTCCCTGTTCCTTAGGAAATTTGAGAAAAATTTGACATTAAATATAGATTATCTTTAGATTTTCATAATTAACACAACTGAACCCTCTTTGGCCTAAATACATCTCCTTATGCTATAAATCTGGCTGTGCTCTTGGAAGCGAGTATCTCCAGGGATGCCACAGATAGGGGTTTGCACCTCCATGGCACTGGGGTCATGCTGTGGTGGCTGTGGTCAGGATGTGGCCTTAAGATCCCCCACAGAAGGAAGGGATGGGGCAGCCTTTGGGGTTTTGTTCTTAGGATTTTTGTCTCTATTTTCATCAGGGAACATCTTAAAGAGCCTGATTGTGAACGGTGGGTGAGATTACGCCCAGGGAAAAGTGAGGAGACTGATTCACCTCCCTCCATCCCAGTGCCAAAGCTGCCCTGGGCAGCCCCGCGCAGCCCTCCCACCCTGCAGCACCCTTAGGACAAGACACAGCTGCAGCTCAACATGGATTGCACCCCATTCCCACTGATCCAGATGAAAGGATATTCAATATATTGATGTACAACAGAAAGCTCCAGCCACCATTAACCCTTTTTTCACTGCCTGCACCCCCCTGGCAGGACTCTGCACCTCCATCCTCCCCTACCACCCAGCAAAGATGTCACCAAGGCTGGGGACATCCAGCTGCAACACCCATGGGTGCCCTGCATCTGGTCACACGCCTGTTTGCTAACCTGGAGTCCCTGCATGCCGTGGCAGCTTGGAAGCAGCAAGACCTGGGGAATGCCAACCAAGAGCCATTCCCCACCATCACCACAGAATTCAAAGCCCCATCTGAACACAGAGCCTCTCTCCTGCTGTATCCAACATACCCCAGCCCCATCTCTACACCGAGCCCCACTGCAGGGGATTGGATCCAAAGTTATGGCCCAATGCTTTAGGACTGCAGAAGGGGCTCCAGGGAGAGATGGGATGAGCCAGAACGGGGTCTGCCCTGCAGCGCCAGCATTCCAGCCACCATGTCCCATGGGCTCTCACGCTCGCTGTCCCCCTGGAGCGATGCCGGGTACCAGGACACAGCCATCCATGTACAGGCACACAGGAGCTGCTCCACAGCCAAGCCCCTGCTCACACGGATCAGTGCCAGAGGTAGGGACCATCACAAGCCCCATTGCCCACCCCAGCCCACCTGGGCTGGGTACAGCCCATGGGGCACCCTCTTGGACACTCAGCAAGGTATAGGAGCTGCTGGTGCCCAGCGGCTCTGCCCACAGCCCCTGCCACAGCGATGCTTGCACTGAGAACAACAGCCAGGCTTACAAAGAGGAGGAAGGGAAGGGAGAAAGCAATGTATGTTCCTACCTGTCCCTCAGGAAGAGGCTCAGCGCACACATCATCCCTACTGCCTATTAAGAGCAAAAAAGCCCACGTCGGTCTATGCATTTCCCAAGTGCTCCGGGGCTCGGCACATCCAGAGCAGGGAATGCTGCCGTGTGCTTTCCCGGAGGAGGCTGCTGCTGCGCGAGTGGATGGGGAAGGAGAGGAGAAAGGAAAACTGAGGGGGGGAAATAAATAAATTAAATCAAGGAGTAGTCAAAAAGTGTATTAGAAGCAAATTTGGAAGGAAATCGATGGGCGGTAATTGGGTTTGATTTTTCTTCACGTTTTGTTTGGCTGGGGGTTAGGTACAGACTCCCCACATGAGCAGAGAGGGGAGATTAAAGCGTAGGGAAAGGTGCCGGCTCACGAGCCAGTGGCCACCAAAGCATGACAGCTCCATCACCCTGTCAGGAGCACGGCAGGATCAGCACGGAAATGAATAAAGGGGAAACCATGCAGGGAGGAGACGGGCATTTACTTATTTACTCTTTTAGCTGGTGCTTCCCTATTCTGTGCACAAACCCATCCTGGCAGCAGGAAAGGGGCTGTGCCCAATGCCTGCCCACTGCCCTGGTGCTGGAGGACCCAGATGAGTCCTGCCCAGTTGTACACAATGACAGTGATATCCCTAAAAGCACGCAAGAGGAATTCCACGTCCCTCTGGAAGAGATGCTCCCACCCCCCCCAGACCTTCACCCATCCTGCTCCCAATACTGGTGGAAGCAGTGGCATGGGTGCATGGTCACTGGAAAACAAGAAGAGAGATCCTTTGTGCCCATTCATCCCATGTCTCCAGAGAGCATTGATACATGCCTTTAAAGCACTTGTTTCTGCTGGAGGTTTTAGTGCTCCTCCTCTAAACGGGAGTGATCTGTACAGTGCTTGGGAAGCAAAGCCGAATCCCTGCCCACCATGGTGTGGGCTGCACACAGGGATCCTGGTGTGCATCGTTATTCCTTCAGTAAAACAGGATAACATGAGGCTGAAGAACACTTCCATGGTGTGGTCTGATGAACCTGAACTGATGGTGAGTGACCTTCAGCCCAGCACACCCAGAAATAAGACCTACTGCTTTCCCCTTTGTACCCAACCTTTCCAGAGCTGGAGAATCTAACTCCACATGGCAGGGGGTTGGAACGAGAGGAGCTTTAAGGTCCCTTGTAACCCAAACCATTCTGACATCTCCCCCGTAGAGCTTTGAGTGTTGAGCTCCAACCCTCCCTCCTCATCCTCCCAAGTTATGAGCTGTTTTTCCTTTTACCCTTTAACCTTGAAAATTAACCTAAAACACAGGGCCCTGCGCACATGACTTACTCAAATAAATTGCATCCTTAATTATGAACACCCTCGGCTCCTGTATGCTCCAGGCCACGCTGCCCCAGCGGACACCCCCCTCCTGATGAGTGGTTATTGAACACACGAAAAACAATCAACACTAATTAAATACTCAGCTGTGGAGAGGAGACAATGTTTATCAAAAACTGCAAGAGGAGGGGACAGCATCTTCTGTTTGCTATAATTAGTTTGCAATATTCCCCAGGCGGTCTTGGAAATCGAACTCGGGTTTGTTCACATCTGTTTGGCACAGGCAGACAAAGGCCACCGCAGCCCTGGTCCCACTCTCTATGTGTCTCCCCATCCCAGACTTACATCTCCAGTGAAGCACATGGGGTGCAGCACTGCAGCATCACTGGGTGGCAGAGGAAGGCTGACTGCCCTCCTCATCCCCTCTCTCTGAGGGTCACCAATGTGGATGACATTCAAGGCGGAATGGGTCAGTGGAGGTATCCCAGTACATCAGGGTCACCGGCAAGCAGTGGTAAGACAGGAGAGAAGGGGCAGAGCGATGGCACAACACCCTCCCTCATCCCCCCCCAAACCCCGCAGGCAATTCCTGCAGACTTACTTGCTGAACT